>JAODVQ020452816.1:0-10520 GCA_025400075.2 Phenganax stokvisi
GTTCAGAATGATTTTAACGCTACAATCGCTAGCGGTGTTGTAAAATAGTCCAACTTACACCCCACGGTTGTGCATGTGCCTGGCATGTTGGAAATCAGCATCTAGAAGTCAGCTCAACATCTTGAGTTCAATTCCCGGGATTGTGTTCTCTTTCTAGTTTACGCGACACGCCCACCCCATGCAGACTCCACAGATTTAGCATAGCTTCTTTGTCTCACTTCATCGCAGCCTGATGAGTTCTAAAATAGAACTACCCCAACATAACCTATACAAATATTATGGTTTCTTTTCTCTTGATATGTTGCTGGTAGGCTGTGGTATATAAGTAGTTAGCTAGTTAAATCTCTGTTCTGAGAGTACCTGCTGTTTGTGCTAAGGGTTTGCACTTTCGTGCTTTTCAGAAGATTTAGTTTTGGTGGAATGTAATGACACTTGTGTTGCACACTTGTGACAATAATTTTTAGCTATGTTATTGGGTGAGTACACAAAATATGGCAACTAGTACAGTTAATATAGAAAAAACAAAATATGGCTTAATGTCAATGATAAGAAGTTAATATTCTTATAGTCTGTTGTATCATTATTTGTCCTCAATATCAGGATGCTTTTTATCAAAATCCATGGTTTTAAGAACTAGGTTATATTTATTCTGCATCAATTTCAGTTCAATCTCACTTTCTTCTATCTCCTTCATATCACCAATGTGAGCAATCCTTCTTACATCAATTCCACTCTTGACATCACCTTCAGCCTCTGATGATACACTCTTTCTGCTGCCTTGGTATAGACTCCCTGTATACAATAGAGTTAAGTTTCTGATTGAAAATCCTTACCATACAATAGTTGAATTGAGCACTGGTGCAATATATAATATAGCAACCCTAACGGGTGTTAATAAATGTGCTCATAAAATGGGATCCTATATAGTTGGAAGTTTAATAGGCAAAATCATAGAAACGTTTATTCTTTAGTGAATGCTTATACACATGAAGTGGCGTACTGTAGTAGATAAGGGCTCCCATGGAGTGCTTATACTTAATTGGTGCTTATTATCCATATCTTATATTATGTTTGAAGACTATTGCATTTAGGAATTGCATGAATTATTGCGAGCAAAAGCGAGACATACATTTGCTGCAACGGCAACATTTTAACGTGTATGTATATGCCATGGACCTCCTGTATTGCACATGCTCTACGTAAATCGTGGGCATTTATTTTCTCTAAACGTAGCGTGCCCAAGTAACTATGAACATTATTATTAGTACAGTAAAAACCTTGCATTCTAACGTCTTCTCGCAAGCCAACAATGTTCTAAATTCTCCAAGTACAACTTTCGTGTTGCAAAGGTGATGGAGCAGAAATGAGTGCTATAGCGGAATAACAGTATAAGTCCTGGGGGGCTATTAGAACTCAACATTGCAATGAGGGTATCCGCATTATCACCATATATAAATCTTTCACAAATAAACCTAAGTATTACACATCTTAACTTCAGTAACTGGCACATAACAAAGTAAGTATTATGGATAGGCTAGCCATTTCTAATTGGTGCCTCCCAGGACTTCCGCTATAGCATTCAAATATACTCTATCACATTTACTAGGATAGAGACAAGTTAGTTACATTATTCATGCAATTTCTAAATGCAATGGTCTTCAAACAGTCTATAAAGTCAAAACATAGCTACTATATAAATTTTTCACACTGGGATCAAGGATGTTTGAAAGTGGATCATGGATAAATAAGGGATGCAATACACTAAACACGCTTGCTCTTTGTGTAGCCTGTCTTGAGCCTTATTTGCTATTTACCTACTTATTCGCTTTTATGTCAGGCTGCAGAGGAGGCAGGTCACTGCATAATTAATGTTGTAGCCTTTATTTGCTATTTTCTTACATATTTCTAAGATGTTTTTGAGGATTTAGCTATACCATGGAAGCACTGAATTTGCCAGGGACTCTTGATGCCTATATATAGTTTTTAACATCAATAATTTCTTGTGAACTTCAAAATAAAGGTACATGTCATCACGAGATATTCATTTTAGCCATTTTACATACAGAGTCACTCTCTGATGGGAAAGTCCTTCAATAATGTATGTCTTCTGTTGACATCAAAGGTAAGGTGTGTTTGCTACACTAGTGGCTCTCATATGATGGTGCCTTCCAAAATCAGTCATTTTTATTTACACCTGGAACACATGATGCAGAGTATAATTTTTTCAACACTTAACAAGAATCAAGATTGCTGTTAGCACCTTTCTGAAAGTGCTTTAAACTGCATAGCACAGATAGATCAATTCCAAGCATTGCGCCATCATGAACCATAAACTAGGAGAATGCACAACATTTTTGGCTTGCCCATGTACACGCGATAACTAAAAGGCATTGGAATGCAAAGTTATACGATACTCATGGCCACAACTGCTGCACAAGCCTGCCCGCATAAACTGTGCACTATATTCATGGAAAATCACAACTATATATGTACCTCTGTATTATGCCAGAATGGCTTGTATGCAGGAATGGTTAAACGGGCTGGAAGTAAACTAGCCAGCTGGCTATATTGGTTGTTCGACCGGCATGGCATCTGGTTGGCCGGCCGCCTTAATCATTTTGGCAGAAGTAATTTTAGGGGCATATACATTGTAGAGCGACTACTGAAGATAGCTAGCCACTTTTCTGTCTGTGACCAAGCCTCTGCCTGGCACTATATTATAGGTATAATACAGCAAGTACAGTCATATTCATTCCTAACCCTCGCCTGCCTACCAAAATATAGGCATCATAGAGGCCTCGCTGTACAGTGGAACTGGTAATATGCTCCCTTCTCGCCCCAGTTTAACAAGTAAAAAAGTAAGCAAGTGACCCATATCGGTGCCATCATTTTTGCTTTAGGTTTGCGGGATTTTCTGATAACTCCGTAATTAAATCAGGTTATAGAGAAGGGTGAGGCTGGATGCAGAATAATTATCACATGATAAAAGAACATGCTGATCATGCAGCTTCATTCCAATAGTAGTGATAGGTGCCACTAGTTAGCCCTATGTTTACTACAACTGTGATGAGGAGGTGCCAGTGGCATGTTGGAGGACAAGTATTAAGTCTTGAAAGAATAGATGTGTCTCACTCTACTGTCTACGTCATTCCAATGCAGTTTGCAGCTCCATGGTGGTGTAGGATAATGGGGGTGCTTTGATTAGAATGATTGCTTAGCTCAAAGTCAAGAACTTGCCCAGAATTTTCCACTCACGGTGCCCCAGAGAAAAATGCTCACTTTCTTCTCCATAGAAATTCAATGGTTGGAATTGTTAATGTGCGTTTTGTCATAAGACCGTGTCTGGCCTTCCCAGGTCAGGATGAACAGCTTGTTTCATTTAAGGAACATGTTTCCTATGATACCTAGGTTATACTGATGTCTAAAGTGACTTACCAACTGATTTCAGTGGTCTTGGGAGAGTAAAAGTAAGAAATGTTTGAGTACGCAGAGAGCTTGTTAGACTTCCAAACTGTTGATATCAACTTACAACTAAGTATTCAAATTTCTTCATAATTCTTACCTTGTTTGTCATTTTAGAAACATACTTCCTTTTAAACTTTGCAAGTATCTAATAAAATAATAATTTACAAAGGGAGAATTTGAAATTGGCTTACAAGTTTATTCCTTAGCACGTGAAAGTAGAAGATAAAGAATCCCTGATGGCAGTAATCATAGTTAAAAGGTCTCTAATACCATAATCAAGTCATGTATACCTGAAGAGTGTTCAAGATGGTGAATAACCAAGCAAACATTATGGTATTACGATTAACTGCAAGAAGTCCAAACACCCAGGTTAGTCCCAACAGTGGTAGGAGAATCACTGCTGCTTTGAATAGTTGTCTACATACAATTGTACAACAACAACTATTTGCGGAACACTCTATTTAAAGAATGACTTTATACTCTTACATACTCTATTGATGGTATCCCAAATTAAATTAGCATTCAACATACACAGGAATGTCTGTTGGATTCTTCTTTTTTTCTCCCTTGATTGATTTCCTCTCAAATATTTTACTTCGAAAGATACTTCTCAATACCAATGCAAGGAATACTGTATTTAACTATGATGATGGTAATACTGACATAGTATCTGATGACTAGTTTATTAACTTAACCAGTATGATAATCATCATGGGTATTATGAAAGTCAGAAAGGCATACTCGCCAGAACCAGAAGACAGCCAACAACTATTGATGAGGTATAATATAACATATCACAAAGTTTTGTCCAACACACACTATTTAAACTTTCCAGTTATGTCCTTAACACCATAATCTTTATGGAATGCTCCAAGTCCAATCACCAATATTGGCAGAGGGGTACCTATTGATATTATAAATGTAAAACACTAAAAGTGTAAGCACTCCTAGCCAGCTTAACTAACAGCTAACTTAGCCAAAGAATAACAGTATACAGTATGATGATGGAAGAGAACACATGCCATCTTGAAAAGAACAGAAGGCAAATTAGGCCGGGTTTAATTTGGCACTGTCATTAGATTTTAATATATTGAGCAAAGCTTGTGCGGATAAATGCTATGAGCCTGCATGATGTCTCATAAACTAGGGCAATATATATGATAATGAAAAGCACTGAAATGGGAAACTCTCGACGTTATCAAATTTGTACTCTACATGCATATACTTTAAACATAATATAGGTATAGACAAATAAAGTTGCTACTAACAGCTGAAGGGAACCACAAAAAAGACTCGAATAACTGGTTTGTCGATAATAGCAAATCACACACTTTCAGAGGAAAAAATGATATAGGTGAGAATTGAACATTGCCGGAGATGTCTTGTAACTTGTCACTTGTGTGTTAAAGGAAGTTTAGCAGTATATAAAGGCTAAATTTAGTACAATTGGAACAAAATTTCATTCTTTCACTGTATCCAATTGTTCTTGATTGGTTTGTTCTATCTTTAGTAACATTTCTAAATTTAGCACTTATATACTGCTACACTCCTTTTAAATGTCAGGTTGTAATGACTTCATATTAATTCATGAGCAAAAATGGTTAGTTAACCACTAGAGTACACATTATGCACACGTAATTTATTTGACACACGTGCACATTGTATGAAAGTTACAAAATGAAAAATAGCGACTGTGAAAGAGACATAACCTACTTAACAGTGCTTGAGCCTTTTGCTCTTTCAGATAAAGTCAGGTAAGACTTTAACACTCATCTCATCAAAAGTACACAGCTTCGTTTTTAGCTTGAAATATACTTAGAAAAGTGAGGTGTGTAAAGAAGGACAGACAGATGGATGACACACAGAATGAATATATGCTGTAAACCTCACGAATTAAAGCTGATAATGTTTATCAGAGATAGTGGCTGATGCAAAATTACTGGGGTGCCAACCAACTGCTCCTGGAAGCTCAGTTGGATAGGACACAGCCTGGAATGCCAAGTGTAAAATGTGTGAGTCCCATCCAGGGCAGTTCATTATTTTGAAAAGAGCTGACCTTGATGGTATTGCTTTGTTTGTTGTGTACCTATCTTACATTGATGTTTCTATACTAATTTGATCCATTCGTAAATGATATAGCTACGTCAGCAATAAGCAGTTTACCAAGTAAGAAAAATCAGTGCCTATTGGACGTAAGGGTTTCCTTATTGTGCTCTCATTTGTAGTGACTGTAGATTTGAAAGAGCCTGCATGAGGAGTCAGCAACCCATCTGCTGAAATCCAACAAACTTGGAAAAAAGGAGAGATCCAGACCTCACATTATCGTGTTTCGTACGCCGTTACTCAGACTCTTACATGTATAATAATGTTTGGGATTTCATATTTTCATGAATAAAGTTTCTAATGAAGTGTTACTTCACGACCAATAAATAAGCATATTCTTTCAAGTAATCTGATCTTTTAAAGATCGTAAGGACATACCCCATCCAAGAAGGAAGAAAAACCACCACTTGCTCTTAAGAGTAGTGAAGACCTTGACCAACATAAGATAGAGCATGACTCCCTCACACAACATCCAGGAGAATGCAGCCAGAAGGAAATACTGGATAATAGCCGTTACTGCCTTACAGCCAATCTTTAGAGTAGGTTAAGAGTGATGTACAGGTACTGTATTAGATAATTTACTTACAGTATTGTTAGCAGCAAGTTCTACTCCAATGGCAAACACAACGTATCCAATCAACAGTGATATGGCCAAGTTCAGGTGAACAAAATTATGTAATGCAGTAAACAACTTCTTTCTGTAGGCATCCAGACAGAAGCTTAATTTCACTTACTATAGAGGGCCAATCTTACCGAAGCGATAAGAAGAACATGATGGTGAGAGCAAGACAGACACTGGATATACCAAGACCAATGTATGATACAATAGATAATGGTTTATTATTGATCTAGAAGGTAAAGCAATAAGAACTCACTTGTTTATTATTAACCTTTCATAATAGGATAACATACCTGTTTTTTTAAGGACAACTATATTATATGAAAGCTTTTATAGAACTATAAATGCAACTTTCAGACAGAATCTTTGGAACATGATACACATTCTACTGTGGAGTTTAGTAGATTGCACCAAATACGGTAAGAATGTGTGCATAAAATTGGCCTTTTTGAGAGGGCTTGGCATTGTGAGGCTATCAACATGCTATGAATAGCAGGAATTTCATATATTGTAAATTTTATACACAGACCCACAAAACCCCATAAATAATGTTTTGATGTGTTTAGGGGCAATATTCCACTTGCAAATCTAATATAGTCAGTATGTGGTGAATAAAGGGTAAAGAATACAAAAATAGCGTCTTAAATCTCGCAGCAAGGATGCTCAGTATAATATACCATTTTAGTTTGCACTACTTGTGATTACGTACAACAATGCTATCATCTCATTAGGTATAAAAATAGTTCATCTTATAAAGCAAATGCTATTGCTACCAAGCTGTTTCTTACTGGAGGTTTCACATACCTCAACTCCTTGTATATCAACCAGGACAGCAAAACTAGTGAGATGAGAGCTGGAGCAGAGCACTGTGGATTCACTTCCATTGTTAGTTTCCATAACAGTAGTCACATTCTCTGTTGACCATCCACTGTTAGCCAGCCAGCATAACATAGAGAAATAAAACACCTTACATTACTCTCCATCTAAGGTCTATTAAGACAAGTGAAAGAAAGGACAGGAGACAGGTTTGAGACAGTGAAATATAATTACCCCTCTGCCCCAGTTCCAAACTCATAAAAGACACATTTGTACACTCTTCTCTCCAGAGCAGATTTCTATAATGAAACAGAATATTTCAAGCATATGCAAAACAACTCACAGCTGGAATAGTAGGAAAGAGGAATTCAATAGTAGCTCCTCTGGTCTCTCTATCCCTTTTTGAAGATCCTGTGAGATCCTCATCTTTAACAGCTATTTGAGTAGAGATAATCAGAGAAGCTGGCTCCCCACCAACTCTGAACGGATAATGTGTGTCATGGGTTTTTCTGTTGTTCTATGTTTTACCTCACGGATGCAGTAGAAGGTAGGAATGACTGAAGTGTTGCAAACAGTATACTTGACACCACCACTGATATTATTTGATGATTTATAGACAAACACAACACATGAAAAGTTACCACTTGTCCTAGTATCACAATACCTTTGGATGCTCTCTGTTGAAGAAATGATTGAGCAAGAGAAATTTTTGCCGAAGTAGCATTGGGCAAGGCAAGGGTTTTTGTCTCTTCTGAATTTGGAAATAAATACATAGTATCTTTTGTTACTGAAATACTCTGTATTCTTAGAACTATTATAGAGAGAAAATATAAATAGCTCGTTAATAGTGGATCTTTGGAATCTTATCAATACCCATATTTCTTCCAATGATGTTATAAACTGCATCCGGTTGTCTACTTCCTCCATCATCTCTGGCTAATACTTGAGCAGCAAATAGTCCGAATGACTCAGCATTCTTTAGAGCAGCTTGACTTCCTACTCCATCCCCAGCTTCCTGTAGAGCTTGAAAACTTTCCTGGTTACTCTCTGATAGTATGTTATCTAGAACTTCAAATACCACGGTAGCCTGTATAATACATTGGAAATGAAAAGCACTAACTCAGCTCTGACAGCAGGTAGCATATGCTGCTTTCAGAACAGTCAGACAAAAAAGCTACGCTCAATCTATGGAGCTTGTGCAAAATGGGTGTGTACTGTAATCTAGAGAATCGAACTCAGGTGCTGACATCATGAAACACAGCACTTTACTGCTAGGATACTGGGTGCTAGCATGACTGTCAAGTGAAAACTTGGACTGCTTTACGCCACCATTCGTGATTGTATCTATTGCTCAATATGGCCATCAATCTCTACAATGAAAAGTACTGGAGTGCAACCCTCAGCACTCTTTAAATGCAGGCTATAAAGATATCATGCCTCCTTGCTTTTCATGGGGAAAACTTGGCAAATGTGAGCATTGAACCTGCTGCAACAGAAATACCCATTTATCACATATCAGTATACTTAGGACTACTCAATGGCGGTGGATGACTACATTAGCATGAAAAGTTAAGAGTATATATATGGTTGCCAAGGACCAGAGCAGACATTAAAATGGCTGTGTCTTCACAATAAAGCACATTTTGGCCAAAATGCTATGAAAATGAAAAGCACTAAAGTGCAAATGCTCAAAGATTTATTTAGCTACCACCGCATAAAAGCAGTGGTAGTGCAGGATATTACAGATAATTATAAAATGCAATTAAATTAGACAAACTATGGCTAGATTATTTAGCGAAGCTATATACCAGCCACAACCTAGCTAAGAGCTGTGGTAGTGGCAGTTAAACCATTTTTTGTGTACATAAAGAGTAGACAATTGTGAAGAACCTGTGTGGAGGTGGTGTGTTGTCAACTAAGGCAAAAAGAAAAAAAGACGATCACGAGAATCAATTGCTCAGGCGTAATTTACAAACTACTATAGGACATAGCACATGACCTCCAGACTTTTGGACTCCAGACAGACTCAGAGAGGCAAACATCAACTATTTTATACAACCACCCATAATTGCATAAGGAACATGTGGTTGGCTTTTGAGCACAAAATATGCTAACAGAAGAGATAAGTACAATAATGGACAGACACACAGAATGAGTACCGTAACCCTTGCACATGCGTGCTGAGGGGGGTTAATGAAAAGCACTAAAGTGCAAACACTCGGAGCAGGCAGCAGGTAGGTAATGAAGAGTGCGCTAAGATGGGTGAGTTCTATTTTCCAGGCTTCGATGAAGTGAGACAAAAACAGCTGAGCTGAATCTAGGGAGCCTTCACTGGGTGGGTGAGTCTTGTAAATCTAGGAAAAGCAACAATCGCAGGAACCAGACTCAGACAGGTTGCTTTCTTCCAGAAACACAGCTCTTTACCACTAAGCTATTAGTGAGCATGCATGACTGTATGTGCAAACTTGGACTGTTTTACAATGTCGCTGGAAGTTATATCGATCTCTCAAAATGACCGTTGATCATTACCAACATTGGAATGAAACTTGTTATATCTCGGCAACAAAGTGATTTCTGGATTGATGTTCATTGCACCAAGATAATGAAGCATCAGTTTCAGCGCAAATATGCTTTGAGAAATGAGATGTGTGATAACGGACACACACAAAGACACACGTACACACAGAACGAGTATATATTGTAACCCCCAGCTCGTGCATGCCAAGTGTTAATTAAGAAGATCATAGCACATTAGGCACATAGCTTAAATTGCATAGAATAAGCTTGAGCACACTAGCAGACAGAGAGACAGACAAGTGAGACAGATGGACAGACAGATATGACTACGGTAACTCTCCTGCAAGCGTGCCAAGTGTTAATTATGCTTACAGCATCAATGGTGATAGTAGCATTGTTCTGAATCTCTCCAGGTGGTATATTCATATCACTGTAGAGAAGACTGAGAGTGTCGGTGATGATATCATTAGTCATTTTCAGATCAAGTGGTAATAGAGGAGTATCGTCTTTAGCTGTTGCCTTAACAAGCTTCTCCAGTACCTCAAGTACTACTTCAGTGTCTGCATTCGCCAGTGCCTTCTTAGCCTGTTATGATACAAAGCAATGTGATTCAAGATATTAAGTATAAGTTACACTCACTTGTTCCCTAATACCAACAAATAATCTACTCTGACAGTTTTTAATATTTGGTTGTGCCCAGAGAAGATTGCTCTGACACAGTTGCATTGCATTCCCTACAAGATAAAATCAAATGACTGTTTATAATTATTTCTCAATAGGAGTTACTTCCTTTCATGTAGACTAAAATACCTAATGCCATGAACCTGTGCACTAAATGTTGGGTGTGTGCCATAAAGTAATGTGAAAGAAAAAGATTACTTCAGGAATCAAACACAGGCTAAAGTGGTTGACTCACAAAAATGCAGTACATTACCCCACGGCTAACAGCGCCTGCATAGACTGCGAAAGACAAACTTAAATATGCCACTTGTGATTGTGT
>JAODVQ020452925.1:0-10520 GCA_025400075.2 Phenganax stokvisi
AGTTTAATTTCTATCATATGGAAAACAGAGTGTTAACTGAAGGGGACAAACAAGAATGGTAAGAAAAACTACCAAATTTCAGTTTAGATTTTAATTTCTGTTTTGAAAATAATCCCATCAATGAACAGCAGTAAGGGTTGTAATATTCTGAATGATGTGGAAGTGGATGAAATGTTGCAAATCTAAAACGTCGAAAAAAACAAAAAAAAACCATGAAAAAATTTTATCACAACTTTTTTTTTGTTTTTTAATAATGCACTGTGTCTATTCTGTTATTTTTAAAGTTTAGCAGTCCATCGCTAATCACAAAGATCTGGCAATTTACGTTGGCACTCGTGGCTTTTTTCGTGATTTCCAACAAGATTCCATTTTGGGTTTCGACCAGTTTCTTGCCCATGCCCACCAAGTGCTTGTCCCTGATCGTTCTAAGTTCCACGACTAAAGCAAACTTGTTTTTATAACAGTTTTCCACATTAACCTCGCGTTCTCCTTTACACGACTCTATTTGTTTGAAGAATCGATGTGCTTCTCTGTAAAAATCTTCTTTCTTGATGCCTTGACTGTACATGCTGTTGGGCACGACTTCGATCGTAATTTTTACCAAGTTTATGTTGGGATACACAAATTCCTCGGAATCCGTGACGGACTTGTTTCTAAATAACATCACCACTGCAGCTAGACTTTTTCTGGGCAATTTGATAGTTTCGTCACAAATCGTGGCATCTTTGTCCCATTCTTCGACTTTTAAGCAGGTGAAGTGTTCGTAACTCAAACTTTTTCCAGCCTCGTAATCCGAAATGGCTCTACTGGCCAGATCTTGATACTCGATTGTTTCGTACTCGATTTCCAGGTTTTCTAGACTATAGCCTTCTACTTGTTGCGAACTTTGTGCTTTCATACCTTTTTCGGCAGCAGGCAGACTGAATCTAAATTGGAAGTTGTGGCTCATGAAGTAAGGTGCGGTTACGCCATGATCTTCTAAGATTTTTTTGATCTTGATTCTTTGTTTGGTTCCAAACGTGTCAAACATGAGTTTGTCCGCTACTTTTTGAGCAGATCCACTGGAAGCGGCATCGTCGCTTTTACTAACGAGTTTTCTTAGATTTTCGCTTGATATCCCAAATTCCAACAGATCTTTTCTCACCGTCTTGGGCAGCCACAAGTCTTTATACACTTCGAGCTCCGAGTTTTTATTATTGTCGTACACGGTTTCACCTCCCATGGTCGTCACTAGTTTTTCTATCAAAAGTTTTCCCAGGTTGTTCAAGAACCACGACTTGGTCTTTGCGTTTTTAAAATCAAACTTTAAGCACACGCTGCCTGGCACCAAGCAATCGCTGCTTTTAAGTTTTGGAATGTCTACGTAAAGTTCCTCGTCTGGATTTGCCTTGTTAGGATTAAACGTCACGACATGTTTCTGATGAGACCCCTTAATTCCACTCATTCTTAATTCTCTAAATTTGGGTTCGATTTCTTTTCCGTACGCATAATTTATTATACAAAAAAAAACGATTCATAATTTTTACTTGATCTTAAAAAAAAAGTAAGAATTACGTTAAGAAAAAATAATGAAAAATAAAATTATTCCGATCGCATTTTTAACGATAACTTACATGATTATCTTAAACACGTCGTTGGAAAACCATTTTTTACGCGATGCATTACAAAAGACCTTGTTTCCCAAGTTTCGGTTAGCCCAACTTGAGAATAAAGCTTCGCTTTTAGCGATTAAGCTGTTTCTTCCTAGTTATTTTATTATCTTGGTCTTGAGCATGATCATGAGTTCAGGTTGACTTTAAAAAAAATGTTTACTAGCAAGCAATCCTACGAGAACGCTAAGAAAGACTTTATCACTTAACACGTAAAACGTAATAATTAATATTATAAAAAATTTATCCGGACTTACTTTTATAATCTACCCAGGATCCAACTTAAAATATAAGTAATATGATCTAAACCCCAATTAATAACTTTCTCGGACGTTTTTTTTGTTTTTTTTCCAACTAGCAAAACTATGTTTGTGGTTTCTTTCAGGGCAGTGTTTAAGAAAGGAATGTTAATATTCGTGTTGGAAGTTAACAAAAGATACGATACTCCACCAGCTACAGACAATTCCACGCTTGCTCCAGATATGAAAAACCCCGTAAACGCCACGATAGTTCCTATGGCAGAAATATAAGCCTCGAGAAACTCTTGAACGTCTTGTCTTATCATCACTTGTTTGTGATATGGGTAAAGAAGGTTAGCAATTTGTTCCACGATTATTCTAGTTAAAGATTTTTCGTCAAATATTTGAGAGTGTCTTTTTATTAAACTTATAGAGTTTAACATTTTTCGGGACTCGTTTAGAAGAAGTTTTAATTTTTCTTTGGTGAGGTGACTCGATAAGATGTCTTTTATGATGATTAAACTTATCTCGAGACATTTGTAAAAATCTTTTATGGGTTTCTTAGAAGAATCATTCATAAAAATAACCACAATTTGATTAAGCTTTCCTCTTAAACTTCTTACTCCTAGTTCTATTTTACTAGAATCGTGTTCGTAACTAAAAACAAGTTTATCGTTAATATTTGTTTCTTCAAACGCCCATAAAATGAAGTATTGTTCTTCTACGAGGTTTTTATAAAAAATAACAAGGTTTTCCTTATTAGATAAGACGAGCTGTTTTATTTGCTTTGGTTTACTCATTTTTTATTTTAAGAACAACAAGCCTAAAATCACCATGATAACAATGAGTATAAAAAAGTAATTTTTTAGAATGACCTCTCGTTTAGGCTTGTTATTAACTTGTCTTATTATGGTTATAGGATAGTTTATTGCCTCTTTTAGATCTTTTTCTAATGTGCTATGAGTGAAATATTGATAAAACTTATTCAAGGGCCAAAACATTATCTTAATCACGTCACTTAGGAGGTCTACGATCATCCGTAAACTCGTGTCAAAAACGTTCTAAATTTTAAAAAGTACGTTTTTTAATGAGAACACCCCTTAAGCTAGAACGTCATTGATTATTGTCCAACACGTTTGTATCACCACCACTAGCAACTTAAAAACGCACGTCCAAGAATACAAAATATTTGGTGTTGTTCCAAGATAATTCGACGATTTCGAGCAAACTTAAAAACATGTTCCAGACGTTCCATAAGAATTCGTCGTCTTGTTTCGTAAAAGGTTCGTCCCAAGCCAAGTCTATCCAAACACGAAATTCAGTCGAGCACGCTTTTTGCGTGATTTCTTATACTCGTAAGCAGATCGTAAATCTTTTTAAGCACCGTCACAAAACTCATAAACACCGTCACAATATATCTTTCCGTGACTAGCACGGTGTCGTCAATCTCGATCGTGTAGTCGCGAACTATTTTTGCATACACCTCGAACAAAAACTTGTCCAAAAAAGAAATCTCTTTGTCGTACTCGTGGCTGTTTGCCATTTTATTTTAAAACAACTAAAATACTCATAAAAACGCAAATCA
Source organism: Phenganax stokvisi (assembly GCA_025400075.2). Lineage (NCBI taxonomy): Eukaryota > Metazoa > Cnidaria > Anthozoa > Malacalcyonacea > Clavulariidae > Phenganax > Phenganax stokvisi. The sequence continues at coordinate 3,474 of JAODVQ020452925.1, forward strand.
AGACCATCGTAATAAACAGTATAAGATCAGGTTGAAACAACTCGACGATGTTCATTTTTTTTTAAATATTTTTTTAAATTTTTTAAATTTTTTTAAAAAAATTTTAATGGTTTTTTTAAAAATTTTTAAAAGTTTTTTTCGGTTTATAATGAATCACGATCAATCCCATCAGAAGTATAAAAAGTGCTAACAGTCTTAAGTTGTGAACAAAACTTTTACTCATATTTTATTGAACATAACTTTTTACTTTTTTGCTATGATAAACGATCGCTACCACAATTCCCAAGCCAAGAATCTTTAACTGATTCTCGTTGACAAAACTTGCTCCAGACTCCATCAAGCCCAAGGTTTTTCATACCGGTTCAATAAGCACCACCAAGCTACCCGTCGAGTCTTTGGTTTGGGACAACAGTTTGTGAGTATTTTGTAAAACGTCTCGAACGTCCTTGATCACGCTTTTTGATTTTCTCGTGATATTAATAATCATCCCGACTAAGCCTATCGCAATCCCGCCTAGTCCAAAACCTAATTCTACCTTGTGATTCAGTAGGAATCTTTTTAATTTCTGCAGCTTGGTGATCTCGTCTTTATCGATGTACTTTTCCAAGTAGTTTTTCACTTGGGTTAACTTGAGTCTAGCGTTATCTCTAAAATGTATTTTCTCTTTTGATAATTCGATCGTTTTTAAAACCGTTTCGATAAACTCTTTTCTCTTGGGGTTCACTTCGTTTACGAGTTTTCTACGCCAGTAATTTGTGTCGACTCCTAACACGTCTAACTTTTCTTCGTTCGTGTCTCTTTCTGGGTCCAAAATTTGATTGATTTCGAGGGTTTCTTCCGACGAAAACACTCTTTCGTAGTCTGGATCCAAGAATAATTCTTCTACGATTTTTTGATTTTTTTTTCCTAGTTCGTAAGAAAAACTTCTCTTTAATGTCTCTTACGAGTTGATCTTGTTCCGCAGCTTCGTCTAACATGTCTTCAAAGGATAGTTCTTTACTTAAAGGTTCTAATTTTAATATTTCTTTAATTTCTGCTTTAGCGGTGGTTTCGTATTCTCGACTTGCTTTCTCGGCTAACATGTTAAAATCTTGCACAAAACTCTTAAGGTCTTTGTCCTGGACGTAATCAAACTCGCCTTGGGGTGTTTTTTGAATAATGGGTTGATCTTTAAAACTTATCCTCCGGACTTGGTATTTAGTAGAAAAAGATGGACGAGTCTCTTCCAAAATTTGCTTAGAATTTTCCCCATCGTTCTCGTCCAGGTCTAAGCCCATGATGTCTTTTAAGAAAATTCTTTTATAATCGAGTTTTTTTTTCTTCTTGACTATGTTCTATTAAAGTTTTTGGATCTAGATTTAGTCTTTCTGGGATATTTGTTTCTTCCCAGGAATAAGTACGATTATTAAATTCTTGCCAATCGTTGTTTTCCCAGATGTTTTCCTGTGCCTTAGTGTCAGAAAAGTGTCTTGTTCGTATTCTGCAGGGTTTTCGTACTCTGTTTCGGGCTGGTAATCCTACATCTCAAATCCTGTAGGATCTACGGTAGTCATTCTTTCTTTATTTTAGTTTACTTGAGAAAGTTCTTGTTCCTAAAATCTTCCAAGAATAGGCACGTTTTTGTCGGACAGTTCTTACATGATAGGATCACCGTAAAAAATATCATTTATTTCGTAGATCTCGTCTCCAAAACTTTTCGTGTATCCTCTTTTGAACGCTTTTTTTTTTGCTTACCATAGTATAAAACTCTGACTCGATTTCTTATTTTAAACTTTGGTTTAAAGTCGTTCGCAGTCAGGATGTCATTACCATAGAGCGTTAACCACACCTCGTTCGAGTTTTCTTTTGTCACGCTTTCAGGTTTCATTTTGATCGTTCTATGATAAGATTGATAATAGTTTTTTACGAGGTCTTCCAACACGTTTATCCAATGGTTTGTTTTATTTTTCTAAAACCACTTCCACATGTGTAACTTTAAAGTTCTGTTAAATCTTTCTACAATGGCAGCTTTTTTCCCTCTTTTCTCGTATTCTTTCTTAGGTCTAAACACTTTATCGGGATACTTTTCTTGAATTTACTTGGGAGGAAAATAATCTGCTCTTCCCAGCTTGGGAACTTGTTCCGTAAAAAACAAATCGACGTTTTTTTCTTCTAAAAGCGCGTACACGAACTTGTTATGAAATTTATTAGCATCGTCAAACTGTACGACGTTACGGTATTTTTCGAAACAATCTTTAAATTCTTCTAGAATCACTTCTAACCCTTTAGAAGTTTCTTTTCCTTCCTTACTTTTATCCGGAATAGCAAATCCAAACCAAGAAAGTACCTCTATACCAGTTATAATCCATCGAAAACATCCACTCTTGGACTCGTTTTGAAAAGCTCTCATGTCCACGAGGTCTAATTGCAGTTGTTGACCCAAGGCACTAACAAAAGTTTTTGACGTCTTAAACTTTTTAATACCTTGCTTGTGTTTCGTAAAAGTATCTTGCATTTTTAACCATTCTTTTATGAACCTTAAAGAAATTTTTGGATTGTGCTCGGTTTGTTGTTCTTTTATCTTTTTATGCAAAGCTTGTGCCGGCAAGTAGCCTCTCTTAGGATCGTAGAAAAGATCCCTCAAGATCATTTCTCTTTCGGTTTCTGCTTCGGTTTTGCTCATTCTCTTTTATTTCATAAGTAGACTTCTAATAACATGTTTCCCGCACCTTGGTCCACGTCAAGTCCCGTGTTGATTTCAAAGCATAGTTTGCTGTAAATTCCTTCTCGTAAACACATGGAGCTTTCTATGTCTTTATATTGTGTCACGGATCCGCTCAAAGCTTGGGTCGTCGTGATGGGTATACTCACGATACAAGAAATTAGTTTTCCATCAAGAAAGTTCTTGGTTTTGTCCATGATATCGCAATGAATTGTCAAAAATTTAAGGCCCAAGTGGACATTAACTTGTTCGGAACTTTCTAAAGTTTGTCCAGCTGGAATCGACTTGTTCTTTTCAAAACCCAAGACAACCCCAAACATTTTAAAGTCGACGTTGTAGTTATTTTTATTCGTGATCTTGCATTTATGATTATGGGATATTTTTTCTAATTCTACTTTATGTTTTAAGAGGTGTTGTTGTAAAATGGAAAAATTATAAAATCCAACAGGAATATTGGTTTCCATAGACCTTAGAAAAATCATGTCGTTGCATTTTTTTAGTATGTTTTTAAAGTTCAAAAAAACGGTGGCAGCTGTCTTTACAAATAAACGGTCACCTAAATTTACCCTAATATTTCTGTCCAAGAGAACTTCTTGGGTTGGACCCGTGATAAAAACGGTTAATTTTTGCTTCATTTATTTAATAAAAAAACATGCAAGAATACTATCATTACCGTTACGACAAAAAATACGGAAAAACTTTTGTTCAAGAATTAATCGATAGTTTTTCCATAGAAAAGGCAAAACAAGATTTCCTAAAAAAAATACCGCAGCGCTGATCTGAGATTTTTCGACTTTGATTATCGATTAAAAGAAAAAAAAAGACTCAAACGATCTAAAACTTTTCATAAGACCCATCGTGTATTACAACACGCATCACGGTTATCATTACGCTCTAAAAACGCATGCCTTTAAACACCATCAAGAATGGCAAAAAGCTTTGGGAAACCCCGTACAACAAAAAAATCCTAGAGAATGGACGCCAAAAATCTGGAATCATTTTGGAACCATTGCCAAACTAAGATTAGAAGACACTCATAGAAAGATAAGCTTTACCAACATAGATTTTTATGTAAATGAGCAAGATTATTTTAGTCACGAGCTGAGCAAGCTAGACACAAAGTTTAATCCAGACTCATTAGAAAAGTTTGGATCGATCCGAAACATCAATTTTGATTATCTGACTGTGCCTTATTTTACGAGCTTGGTCGCAGCTTAGGTGATCAGTTACTTAGGAGGCACGAGTCTAAAATAGTGTTTGAGAGTAGACCAGCCCAAGATTATCAGTTCTATGGCAGAGTACTATTTTTATTATCACATGAAAAGATTTCTAACACACCTAAAAAAACTAGCTCGTTATGTAGAAAACAAAACCTTAAAACTGATTCGAGCAAACATTCCCACGAAACAAATTGTAAAACACCAGAAACCAGATAAACATGCCAAATTGGGTGATTACCTTGCTAGAGCAGCTTACGGTCACATGAAACGTGATTCGCGTTTCGATCCAAAAAAGAAATATAATATCAAAGAATTAGAGTACGACTAGGTTGACAAGACCGTAAACAGATCCGATGATGACCGGAAATCTTTTATAACATCTAGCTCAGACGGTTTAACATATTTAGGTCAAAAACTGTTACAACAATCAACCGAGTCGTACGTTTATTCTGTTTTGGGAGCTCAGGCAAACACAAGATGGCCAATCGTGAATCAAGGCGCAAAGAGCTCGCAAACCCAGGATGCTTTTCATAAGCTCGTTCAAGATACTATCCTACAAGACGACATGAGTCTGACGATTTCTAATATGCGTGCAGCCATAAAAAACACAAATGTTGTACTAAACATGGTCGTAGGGCCTGGAATCATTCTGGTTCATTCCGATATGATTATCGTCAAGGATCCTATTCCAGGATTTAATAACATTCTCACCATAGCCAAGCCCGACATGAAGTTTGGAAAAAACGATAATCTGAACACGAAAAAAACGACCGTAAAAAAACTTGAAAATAAACCCCTAAAAAAAACTTGAAAATAAACCTGTTAAAAACCTGGTTCCTTAAGAAAATATATCTTTAACGAGTTTTAATCCCATGGTTGGTTTTTTGGACTCCTTTTTGGATTTTTCTTTCTACAAAATAAATGGGAAATTGTGTTCAAAAACTAGTCAAAGAAACTTGGACAGAAAACCCTGAAAAACCTGGGGAAATCGTGAAAAAAGTTACGAGTTCTACGAGTTGTAAGTGTTTTGGAAACGTGGGAAGAAATGGACAAAAAATAAAAATAGGCATGGAAATGTCGTTGGAAACAAAAATTAGATCCAACATGAAAAAAACAACAAGTTTAGAAAATCTTGCCTTAAATAAATGACTCTACACTACGGTTATGAAAAAAAAAATCTGACCAAGTTAAATTCGCAGATATCGGCAGATATAACCAGTCAAAGTAGTACGATTCAAGTGTCAAGTAACCTTTTAACAATGCACACGAACATTCTTGGAAATCACAAAACGGACATCGATAAAAATGAGACAAATATCTTGAAACATGCAGCGATGATAAAAGACTTGAGCAAAAAAATAAGCACGAATCGAAAAATGTCTGTCATCAACAAACAAGCTATTTCCAACTTGAAAACGTCTGGGAAAATCTATTCATTTAATTATTCGAGACTAAATCAAGATCCGTCTGCTAATTATCTTTCACCGGTTGGACAAAGAACTGGACATCCTCCAAGCATGAGTTTTATTCATCTTCCAACCTACGATAAAGACACCAAGATCATCCTACTGAATCAAACGTTTGACAATGACAGTTTTATTACTACAATGAAGATAAAATACGTCAGGGACATTTACTTGGCCAGCGATTCTCAACCCAGTAAAATAGATCTCGTCGAGATAGACTATGATAATCTCGTTAAGATAAACGTCGGCTGGTATCAAGTCTATACCTTGAACCAAGAATTTAAGCTAGGTGACCTTATTGGAGACATTAATGACTTGATCCTTTTTGCGATCAAGTTTAAAATAACTACAATGAGATATATTCCAACTAAAGTAGTCTTAGAGTTAAAATAAGATAAAAAAAGCTTATACTTAAATTAATGACAGACCCGATTTCAGACCCGATTTCAGACCCAATTTTAGAAGAAAAGGTTTCTAAAAATAAAAGAATGACAACCCAAAAAAAAAGTCTATGAAAAAACTAAGCAAAATTTCCGAAAAAACCAAGGCAAAAAAGAAAAAGTTTCTTCAAGAAAACAAGCTTTACGATCTTACAAAACAAACTTTCCTAACAAGAAAAGAAATTGTCGTGTTGATAGGCGTGTTGGTGGTTATCTTTTTTCTAAACAAGTCCCTTGTTAAGACTTGGCTTAAAACAAGCGCAAGTGAAACAAACGTGATAAAAACAGATAGGCAAGATGAGCCCAAGTTAGACAAAACCTTAGACAGTTTTGATTAAGCTTGGAAAAAAAATCGAAAATAATTTTTTTTTTTTGTTAGTTACAATAGATGAGTAATAGAGAAATACTTCAAAAACGTATCGTTAAACATTTAATGGAATCCAAAATCAGTGGAGGAATAGCAGCTGGACTCAGTATTGGAGTTAAAAAAACTCACCGGAGAAACTCTGATGTCGATGAAAAGTTTTAAAGATTTCTTAAACTCGGGTTGATTACTTTTATCACGACTATCGTCATGGAAAATATTAAAATAAACAAAGGATTTAAAGAAAAACTAGACCCCGAAAAGAAAGTGTGAGCCAAGTGAACGTTTTTAAATAAATCGCAATGGTGATAGGAAGTGGCATCTTTAACGCTTTTGCTTTTGCAGGCGCTGGATTCTTATTTTCCAAGCTGAATCATAATGGCTACGAGGCAGAAAAGCGAAGACACAACCTAGCCATGGAACAACTGGCCAAAGATAAAGAAGCGTGGTTTGAGGCAGAAACGCGAAGAAAAAATAAACTGATGCAAAACAGAACGAGTCTACAAGAGGCTAAACAAGACCTTGCGCAAACGAATAAAGCTTTGATAACCTTTGAACATGCTAAAGAAACGCAAAAGTACTTGAGACCTATTCCAGAACCTATGTTAGAACACTACTACGAACCGGGTCAAGATATGAAAAACTACTTAAGACTGGTCAAAAATGGAATGGTAATTCTTATTGGCACGGGTGTAGGAAAAGTCTTGAGCTTGGTGTTGTAATGTGTAATTGTTAGTATTACACTTTTATGTTCTTTTAAAATTTTTTAAAATAATTTTTTATAATTTTTTTAAAATATTTTTTTATGTTTTTTTGAAATTTTTTTAAAATATTTTTTATAGTTTTTTGAATTTTT
>JAODVQ020453030.1:0-10519 GCA_025400075.2 Phenganax stokvisi
AAAACTGCGGAGAAAGGCGTGCAAAAACTGCACATCTTAGTGTGCAATTAAACACGGAAATGACATCATATAGCACTCACCCAAACTGGCAGTAATATTGGTGTGTATTTTGATTATTTTAGTGGCCTAGATATTGCCGGTTTCTTAGTCAAGATTGCAGCAAGCGAGAATTTTGCTATATCAATAACAGCCAAAGGTGCAACCACGTTCGTCATATATAGCTTATGCTTGCCACAAGATTTTCATGCCGTTGAGAATATTTGTTACTGTCACATGTACGACATTAATTGTTCACAAAGTACAACGCCTTGGAATATTGAAAGCTAGATGAATAATAGTCATATTGTATTCCATAGTGTAACTTAATAATAGTTTCATATTATATTTGTAATTTCATGTTAGATCTGTTTTTTGTTTTCATTAACTTGACAATTTTCTTTGTGCCAAAGCACCGCCCCGATTGAGCACCGCCTTCGAATTAGCACCAAAATTGCGCGTAAGGAGCTCTCATTGGAACGCTGTGCGAATTATTTAGAAAAGGTGCATTTGGTCAAAAAGCAAATATAAGGTAGCAATAATATAAGTAAAGTCAACTTAGAAAATTCACCTGTTCTATTTCAATGTTTTATATTTTGAATCATAGTTCTTGCTTTCATTTACGAAGAAGTGTGTCTTGCTGTCTTAAGCCTGGTTGTCACTTGCAACGCAAGCATAAACAGAAGTTGAAACAAAAGGCAAAACAAAGAAATGCCATGAAGCGGACGACATAAGCGTCAACACAAGTGCAATCTTTATGTTTGTAATCTTCACTTGAAAACTCCCCCGTTGTTGTCTCGCTTATGCTTACGTTCCAAGTGAAAACCAGGCTTTTAGAGCGCCGTCCTCAAGTGAGCACCACTTCGAATAAGCACGGCACTTGAAATCAGTGACTTGAAACACGGAAAATTCAAGGAGGCTGTTGTTTCTGTTTACTCTTAGTCTGTTCTTAGTCCTGTCTTGAAAACAAATTCGGATGGGGAATTTGCAATCGTCAAAACAATAACATTATATATATCAATGTGGAAAAAAATTCAATTTCCGATGAAATCTCAGTGTCGATCATTCTTATATTTGCAAAAATATTAGCAGAAATTGTAATAAAATTTTCTTGTGTAATCTTCAAACTTGCTTCGACCTTTCTTAAAATTGATGTAAATGACATAATGTGTTAAGTCGACGGTTGGAAATTCCTCAAAGGAATTTTTTATCAAGATAGCAATTTTGCAAAAAAATGCGCAAACAATATTGGCGTCAAGGCAAAGCCGGATTTGTTTGTGAAGGCCGTTTTCCACTTCAGCTGCGCGTGGCGTAATGTAGCGTCTCTTTATCTAGTAAGCACCAGAGCATAGGTGCGCTACGATGTTGGTGAAGTGGAAATCGACCTTGAACGGCATGCCTGGCTCATATGAATGTATCAGTCTGGCCAGCCCGGTTTGCCGGGTGAAAGCTTTTTGTCGATTTAAGTCTTTTTCCCGTTATTTCTCAAGATTTCGAACGCTAAATAGCGTGAAGAAGGAATAACAAAATGTTTAATGATTTTTGTAACTGAATTCTGTAATCTGTAAATGAAAATAGCAAGTTTGAAAGTAATGAACCTTTTCCTCACGCAAGCAAGTCAAGTGTGTTCGTAAACAAGTTTTAATTTTTTATCCTGGCTTACCGATCAGCCCGGCTCATATTGGCCCTGTTCATATGAGCCGGGCTGACCCGGCTACCCGGCAACACTGAGATCTCGCTTTGTAACCTGTGTGTATATTATTTTGAGATTTGATTCACGTGTAAACTGGGCTAGACCGCCTTGCCGAGATCCCGGTTGAATCAGCCGAGATCTCGGCATGCCGGGCTCATGGGAGTGCGTCAAGCGGGTAACAAATAGTTTTGATTGACTTCTATAACTGAATTAGAATGACATAGCCAGTTTAAAAGAAAAGAACCTTTTCGTCACAGAAGCCAGTCAAGTGTGCCGTAAACAAGTTTGATGGATCCAATTTTTTCCTTTATGGCCAAAAATAACATATTTGTGATGCCAATCATGTTGTTTTTGTGGTGCCGGTCAAGAGTGCTTGAAATTTAATGAGTTGCGCAGTATAAGCGTCACTTATTGCATATTCTGTCTTTCTTTCATTCGAAGAAATGGTTGCGACTTGAAAATTTGCATTAAGCTTTTGTGTGGAAATTAAGTAGCCTAAATTTAGCACCAGCAATTGAGCTACGGTGAAGCCAAGAAGGATTCCATTTTTTTTCACCATTTGCTTTCATGCAAAGGAATTTTTTCCGGTGCTGATTGACTCGCAGGCCTTGCAAATTCCAAAATGGACAAAGTTTATTAGCCTTTTTCTCGCTATGCGACCAGGCCTTAAAATCCGCCGTTTTTGGGTGGCAAAATCATTGTTTTTGAGTGTCATTTTTTATCAAAAGAAGAAACATAGAATTCTATGCTTGTTAGCAATTGTTTATCACTTGTTGCCTTCATATTTGATGAGAATTTGGATTAAATGGCAAACTTTTTCTACGTAAACAAGCGTCGAAATTTGGCATATTTTCATCTCGTATTTTCTTGGCGAAACTTCAAAATATATTGATGAAATTTCAAACAGAGTTACCAACAGTCTCAGGCTTAGTAACAAACGAGAAGTTTCGTTTTAGTTTCTTTTCAATGAAACAAAATTATCCGACTTCAATTATTTTGCCACCCAAAACATGGGGGATTTAAGGCCAGGTCGCATAGCGTGAGAAAGGTTAATTGTACGCTAATTTTGATATAGGCAAAACGAAGTAAATTACCTTTGCTCAGGCTATGCGACCAGGCTTTAAATTTGCCATTTTTGGGGGCAAAATAATTGAATTTGTCAAATTTTGTGTTATTGAAATTAAAATAAAACCGAATTTCTCTTTTTTTTTAAACCCAAGATTGTTGCCAACTCTCGGTGAAATTTCAGGAATAGATTTTGAAATTTCGCCGAGTAAATACGAGATAAAAAAGAATGTAAATTTTCGGCGCGTATCTACGTAGCAAAATTTCGCTATTTAATCCAAATTCTCATCAAACATGAAGGCAGTGTCAAACAATTGTCAATAAGGATAAAATTCTATATTTTTTCTTTTGATAAAAAATGACGGTCACAAACGGTGCTTTTGGTAGCCAAAAGTGGCGGATTTTAAGGCTTTGTTACATAGCGCGAGAAAAGATAATTAATACATGATTAATCCACCAAGACAAAAAGATGACTGCTTGTCGATTTTACCAGAATCCTTTACGACTCTAAATTGTTTACAATGGCAGTTGAAGAATTTAGACTGAGAACAGCGTCAAACAACAGATGATTAATTTTCTGCTTGACAACACTGCTGATTATAGGCAATGTGGTTTCTGGTATTTTATCCCATATAAGAATTATTGCTTGCAAAATATAGTAGAATACGCGAACTGTAGCTCTGCAAATTTGAACTCTGAGTGGAATACAAATATATTTTAAAAATTCACACTTTTCAGAGCTATATGCTACGTGTTATGCAGCCGATTTTGCTGCCAAACTTTGCGATCTTAATAATTTATCATGCTCTAATCACCAGTTACTATCTTTTGCCTTGATGAAAATTAAGTAAACATAATGGGATTTTTCTATCGAAAGTCGATGGGCGTCTCATTCCGGTTTAGTATTGGTCAATCGGCATGCTTAGCCATCGTGTAGTCATTGAAGAGGTGGTACCGGCCAGACTTGACCAAGCCTTTGTCGTTCTTGGTTTTTATTTATGTGCTTGAAAACCTGCATAAACGAGTGCAAATCATGAAGCCAATGAGATTTTGGTGTTGCATATGTCTCATGAATAACAACTTGATTCTAGCAAAAAAGCATATATTCTTTGAAACCACTTTGCTTCCAAACCACGTACCGTTTGTCAATTCGATGGTACAAAATGGCACCTTGTGAAAGTATTTTTCGCTGCTTGTAGTGCAGAAGTGACAGCCAGTTCTTGTCACAAGTTAAAATGTTCTAGAACTGTTTACAAGTTCTGAAATTTTTTTCAACACATTTGAAAAAGTGTAAAAATTTGAGGTATTGAATTAACACCCAAAATTCAAGAACAAACACTGTTTTGCTGAATTGCCATGCGCACGAACTGCTACCAAACTAAAAGTTGCATGGTCATGTTGACATAACGTGTCTGAAGATGCTACTTTCAGGAACAAGGCATATCTTCAGCAGACCATGCATTTCGAGAGGCTAAAAGTTGTATGAGGAGGCTTTCAATTTGCCAAATTCCTTGCATGCATAGCTCTTCATTACCAAGGGTCAGTAATAAATTGATGGGCCGGATGGTTCTTTCTATTGCTAAAATTTTCCCCGCTGTAGGTATAAATGGGCTGAAGTGTACCAAAATCTTTCATTCACTACGGGGTCGAAGTGAAAAAAGATAACTTGCGGAAAACAAGGTGAGTGGAATTGGATGTTATATTTGGATGTTATATGTTGGAGTGAGCTTTGCAATGAACTTGAGTCTCCAACTTGCAAATGAAAACTTGCGCAGAAAACAATAAGTTCTGCGATTAAACTGAGGCGTTATGAAAGCGCAGAAGTCGATACATCGAAGCTTTGCGGCGTGTATATGAAGAATTTTGATGTGATTTTCAGTATTGGTGATGAGCAATAGTGACCGGTCTTTCCTGTATTGAATATAGAATTATTATAACTGAAGCAAAAATGAAAGTACAAACGGTTGCACTTCTTCTGTTGATTGTGATAGTCGGATCTCAAGCGAAAGTTTGGAATTTCTTTGAAGATGAGGGTAAGCAACGAGAAAGTCATCGGCAGTGGGTGCTGTTACAATTTAATTTCCTATAGTTGTTTGCTTGCACGAGCGCGGGGCTAAAACATTGATTCTTACTTTTATTGGTCAAGATTGGATGGTATATGCAGTGAACTTTATGCATGGAAGGCTGACCTCCATCTGATACATACATATGCCTATGATTGCAGCAAAAAAGGTGAAGCCAAACATGGCGGAAATTGAAGGTATCTCGCCCCTCACGCGGTCAACTCTTTATTGGGGTTGAGTCAGAAAGGCAACCGAAACTGACGCGCAAGAATGCTCTCATTTTCCGCCATGTTTGGCTTCGTCTCTTGATTACGCGATTGACTGAAGTTAGCCTTTCATGTATGTAGTGCACTGTGTATATGCCCAATCCTTGATTTTGATTTGGATGTTTTAAACTCGTAGTTATCCATGTTTGATAGGCATCAGTCGCTGCGAACGCCCAGGTGACAATTACTGCAAGTGCGAGAAATATTTAGAAGGAATCCCAGGACAAGACTGTTCAAAGGGACGACGCAATTGTGATGACTCCAAAACATGCTACATGAATCATCCCCACCATGCTTGCTGTTTGGAAGAAGCTTAATGAAAGCCTAGATGAAATGAAATTTCGTAGACATAGTTTGGCATTGTCTAGCAAACTATTTGCAATTATTAGACTAGTAATTCGTACTCATACAATCGATTTATTGTCAATAAAAACGTTTGATTGTTGGAAGGATTGTTGTTGATTTTCTTTTTGGGCCAAAACTAAAGCTATGTTATATAACGCTTTTCTGTCGATTTTTGGTGTGTTTTAGTTTTTTACTGTTATATAGGTCAAAACCTCTCTCCTCCGTAGAGGCTTTATACGTTATAAACGTCTACATCTATGGTAAATGTAAAAAAGAGCAAGAAATACGCTACATGAAAATATGTGAAGATGGTCGCCGCTGAAATTGGAAACGCGGGCGGAAGTGTTCAGAGAGGAAGCCTCTGCGGTGGAGAGAGGGTCAAAACGTAGCTTGCGTGCAAACTCATACGATGTAGGAGTCTGCAAAAGACTGAAGCAAAGCTTGCAATTACTAAGACGGTACTTGTGCCTATTGCCTGATTATTTAACGCATCGTAAACAACAGGATTGGCTCGGAATATCAAAGGCTTTCCATATCCCGTATGTCCGCTGAAAAATAAATCTTTACCCATAAAAAATTGTCGCAAGGATACCATAAAGAAAAATGCATGCGTATCCCGTGTTACAAAAACCTGATATCTAAACCAACTGTATGCATGCAGCCCTTAACTGTCCGAGGTGTTATTTAGATATAAACTAAACGAATCTTAAACAAAAAATCCAAAGTGCCAGATTCACTTCACTCGAAACCGCCAATGGAATACGATCCAGTGAATATTAACAATAACCCAATTGAAAAAGTTTCAAATGCAAAACTCCTTGGTTTGAATATATCCAAGGATCTCAAAAGGAATAGGCATATCGAAATTATTACATCCACGGCCGCTAAGAGACTATATTTACTAAAGCAATTAAAACGAGCGAAGGTGCAAAATGAAGACTTAATCAGGTTCTATTGCTGCTGTGTCAGATCGGCAATGGAATATGCATGTCAGGTTTTCTATAGCAATTTGGCATCATATTTATCAAACGAATTGAAAGGATCCAACGACGAGCATTGTATACCATATTTCCCAATCTAAGTTATGAGAATGCGCTTAACTAAGCGAAACTACCCAAACTCATGGAAAGATGGGATCAGATGGGCAACAAATTATTTGCTAGTATTGAAAAGAACAACCACATAAACTGACCAATTTACTACTTCCAAGAACTACGTTATCAAAGAACATTAGGAACACTAGATCGTTTGATATTCCTAGATGTAAGACAGATCGATACAGAAAATCATTTATAGTTCATTTTGCAAATGCTTTTAACCTGGACACACACACATAATATCGTATGTTTAAATTCTCATGCTCTTATAAATATAATACTCAAATAATTCTTTTTGCATGTATAAATTCTTATACCATTGTAAATATAATATAGTTTTTAAAGAATTCTTCGATTTTGTAATGGTCTTAATAATTCAGTCCTCGGACTGCAAAGCTGGCTGTATTTTAATAAACAATTTCTACTACTCCATTTTCCTTGTAACTTTTTACGACAACTTTTCTGTCCTTCTCGCCAACGACAGAGTTTGCACACTACACAGACCCAAAGTTGCCAACACCAGAGGTTGAAGATTTTTAACATCCTCAAATTTAAATATAGATAATCCATGCTCAATTCCCCTTCCCTTAGCAAGACTAGGAGTCGGTAAGTTAAAGCTTTTTGATATACCACATAAGAGGTAGATAAGCGATCAGTTTTTAAGAAACTGACACTTGCATAAAAAATGTTATGCTAAGAATACCAAGCACATGAACACTGAAAAGTTATATGATATATTTGTTTCATGTGCCATCGCCCTATGGGGCGCCGTTGTAAACAAGGTTCACCAACGGCACCCCAAAGCAGAAGTAAAAAAATGTCCGTTGAGTTTTTTCTCAACTTATTGTTGGTTTGCCATTGTAGTATATGCAAATCTTCATTGAAACAAGTTGCTATATCTAACATAATGCTCTCGGTGTGTTTGCCTGCTCCATTATTAAATATAAAATAATCATTCATAATGTACGTATATAATATACACTTTTACCTAAGCGTATGATTTGGCAAGATGACTCTGCACACCCTCTAGGATTGCTTCAAAGTTGAGATGAAGAACAGTTCGCGACAGAAAGTTCGTACTATTGCAAATAAGGTCTAAACCTTGCCTTGAAGTTGTAAATTTTGTGTCACATACAAGGAAACCTGACTCTGAGTACACCAGAGTGAATCATTCATGATTGATTCAGTGAATCTGACACTTTGGATTTTTTGTTTAAGATTCGTTTAGTTTATATCTAATGTTAATAACACCTCGGACATTTGAGGGCTGCATACAGTTGGTTTAGATATCACGTATTTGTACCATGAAGAAAAACGTGTGCGTATCTCGTGTTATCCCTTTTTTATGCAATTCTGCGTTTTATCCTCATTTACGGAACCGGCATACGCAATCCGCTTCCGTCGTTCCGTACCGTAATCCGTATTCTGCTTCCGCGTTTTATCCCAACCCAATTTAACCACCCAAGTCTGTTCCCTAATCTGTGTGAAAATAACGTTTCCAGATCAGCACATCTCTGCAAGGTGTTAATTTAGCACTTTTGCCGGTGTTCACTCAACATCCCCAAATTAACAGAGTATTTTCGAAATCGTAACAAAAATTCATAACCACATATGCTCCTATGAGAATTATATAGAAAGAGCTGTCTCATACCATTACAAATTTGCTGCACAAACTTTTTCTTTTCCTTGTGAACAAACGAGGAATGCAACATTTTTCTCCGTTTCTGCTTTTTCTCGACGGCACGAATGAACCATCGTAACATTGCGAATGAGTCGAGCAGCATCTGTAGTTCTCCATTTTTTTGTCACAAGAACTGTAGCGTCTTCCGTTACTCGCGGTCGAGGCTAAAAATCGCGTGATTAAAAAAGGGCAATGCAATAGCTCATGCCCAACAGGGTTGAGAGGAAATGCCGAACCGGACGGACGGACGGACGAACAAAAAGAATAAATGCAGATTGAACAAAAAGAAAAAAATGCGGAAATAACGTAGAAACTCACCGTCGTAGAAGCATTTGCCTTACGGGCTTATGTTCCCAATCATTATTTCTCGTCCTCCAACACTCACGTCTTTCTGAAACTTCATTGCAACACAGAAAATGTTTTCTATTTCCTTAGTATGAGGTATGAGACTTTAGCCCAGTAGATTGCGGTATCGGCATGCGCAAACTTCGCCAGACACAATAACGCGGTAAAGACAAGGTATGCACCAGACAACTGATCCATTCAAAAGATGGTGTGCTTATTCTTCCATACGCTTTTGTTGATGCAAAGAGGGGGAAATTTTTGCTCGTAAGATATTGTCATTATGATGAACTACAATTTTAAAAAAAACACGCTCTTGAGTTGGTCGAAAAGCCAATCTGTATACATTCGGCCAGTTTCGAATTGGTTTTACATACCATGATGTTTTTGAATCTGTCAAAGTTATGACCCATCTTTGGTTTAAGAAACCGACTTCAAGTGCCCCTTTTATCGTGAGCAAGCCTGGTACACAGTTTTTTGTCCGCAATCCGCATTTTATTCTATCTTTTTGCGTCCGCATTTTATCCGAACCCACGTGCGAGCATTGGACTGCAACTGCTTCGCCTCAAGCAAGAGACGGAAAAATTGTTTTTTTGCTCGTGACATTTTGCTAGGTCCGAAACTTACCCAAAAACATTGTACTCTATGAGATTAAGTAATGATATAGCCGAGATACGTACAATATTAGATAACCGGCTTTTTTGAAAAAGCGTGTCTTATTGCCCAGGAGCCGGTTGTATAAAAACGTGGTTAAAGTTAGCTATAGTTAAGTACGAATGTCAACCAATCAGAGTCGCCTATTCAATATTTAACTACTTTTTAACCACAAAATCGTAGTTAAAACGTGGTTAAAAGTTTTATACAACCGGCCCCAGCTTTTTAACGTTCCCATGCAGGTCAAAGATTTAACTATATCACCATTCTAACAATGAACAAAAAACCGCGGAAAAATTGTACTTTGCAGGTAAAATTTTGCTAGGTGCAAAAGTGTTACCGTAATAATATTCTTTTGGCAAAAGAATATGTCTTACTCCTTTTAAATCATACTGTTAACACTGTGAACTTGTTTGGACTATTTATAAATGCGGCATTTTGCATTTTCGCAAAGCTTTTTCACATCTACATCCTGTTATATTGATGGCATAACTGTTATCTTGTTTCATGTTTTGGAGGAAATATAAATTGAATTCCTCATGATACACTACTTCACCAATTTTTGTTGTCATCTTGACTTGAAAAAAAAGTTTCGATGAGCGTTTAGACCACTTTCGTGATCTATTCTAAGCAATATTCCAAGCCATTTTGACAGAATTACAAAATATATATCTTGGCGGTGCACAACATCATACATAGATCAGAGCAATCAGAGGCACTGTTGGCGTTTTCCAGTGCCCGTGCTTTACAGTGGCACGCGCACCAGAAAAGAACCTCGATGCCATGCACAGTGCTACGTCGCTATTTATAAAATTATTCCACAAATTACGAATAATTGATTAGTTGTAATGCTACAAATAATTAAATTGTTTGATTGATTTGTCAATTAATCAGGGCTTTAAATTTTGGGGAAATTTTTTTGCAGAATTTCGCGGAGTTGTCTGGGGAATCGTATATATCGAGGATATTTTGGGGGAATTTCTCGCAAATGTTGGTCATTCTGGGTCATTGAACTAAAATAGAATGTTATGGGTGTAACTGTCCAGTTGCTGGTTTCTTCGTCTTGCTAGTCAAGTTGGCAGACGTTGTGTTTAGTAAGGGTTAGATAATGGTCACGAGTGTGATATGGAATTTATCATCGCGAGTGCTGCTTAACAGCCGAAAGGGGCGGAAGACCCCGAGTGGCTGTTAAGCTGCACAAGCAATGATAAATCCCTTATCACACGAGTGACCATTATTTAACCATCTTAGCGCATGACACACCCAAAATTCTTATG
>JAODVQ020453138.1:0-10519 GCA_025400075.2 Phenganax stokvisi
GAGTCATCTCTTATTGATCCAGTGTTACTACAGAAGGAAATCTAAACTAAACTAAGATGAAATGAAACAAGTAGCTGGTAGCTAAATTTTCTTAGACAATTGAATACTGCAGAAGTCCAGCTTTTATGTAAAATATTCTCGAAGACGCATAGTCTTTGAAAGAAGTGTT
This sequence comes from Phenganax stokvisi, assembly GCA_025400075.2. NCBI lineage: Eukaryota > Metazoa > Cnidaria > Anthozoa > Malacalcyonacea > Clavulariidae > Phenganax > Phenganax stokvisi. Next base: position 170 of record JAODVQ020453138.1, read on the forward strand.
TTTTCTCCTGATAAAGCTTCTGATATATTTTCTTGTTCAGGAGTTGAATCGAAATGGTCTCTCTCCTTTGGGCTACCTTTAGTAAGTTGAATATAGTTGGTTGTTTAGTTTTGTTTCTGCAGTAACACTAGAGCGACAGGAGAGGACTTTTACTGGATCTGTAGGTAGAACAGTTCGAAACTGATTAGCTATCCAGTATAAATACAGTTAGATTAGCATCAGTGTCCTTCTGTAGTAATACTGAATCCATAAGAGATGACTCTTACTGGATCTCCCAGAAGAACTGTTTAGAACTGATAGAGCTGTCCAGTATAAATATTGTTTAGTCTAAGTGTCCTTCTGTAGTAACACTGGATCAATAAGAGAGGACTCTTACGAGATCTCCAGGTTGCATAGTTTAGAACTGATAGAACTATCCAGTATAAATTTAGTTAGTTTAGATTTCCTTCTGTAGCAACACAGGATCAATAAGAGATGACTCTTACTGGATCTCTGGGAAGAATAGTTTAGAACTGATAGAACTATCCAGTATAAATATAGTTTAGTCTAAGTGTCCTTCTGTAGTAACACTGGATCAATAAGAGAGGACTCTTACTAATTCTTTCGTATTATAGATTGCCGATGTCCGTAACGCTGGTCGTACATATTTGGCAGATTTGGGAATACCAAAAGGGATTTACAAAGCAGTAAATATCAATTACACTTCGCCGTTTGGAGAGAAATTTGTGATAGCGTTGAATGATTAAAAGGTAACGTGTTTGTTATGTTAACATATAGAAAATGGTCTCAGTTTAGGTGAGCCTTCAGAGACAAAGTTTGATGCGAAAGAAAGTTTCCTATAGGTCTATTAATTTGACAATCACTCCGAGAGACTTTAAAAATTTTCATCAATGAAACAGCGTCCCACGACAACATGGCGTTAGATTACAACAGAAATACCCATAAACGAAGCGAACGGACCATGCACATGTAACTTGGTTATTAAACTAGCAAAGTGCAGGTCACGGGTTCGAATCAATGACTTATAGTTCGTCTATCTGTTGATTTGTGTTTGTACAAATACAGGAGAAAATCCAAGAAAACACTTTTTGAAATGTATCGTTGTTTGGTACAAAAGAATGTTTGCATTTTAACAAAGAACGCGTGGATCTTTTCTTAAATGCTCAAACAACTTATTGTTTCGAGGCACAATAACTGAATCAAATAAATACATAGTATTTCTGTCAAGATTGCTAAGTCTTTGGCTGTTTTTAATGCAGTTAATTTCGCTATACGGGTCAAGGAAGCATTTTGAGTATTGTCAAGTAGTTTTCACAAGGGTTTTAACCACTTAGAATCTGAGGAAGATTATTGGCGTTAAATTTAATTGAATTTCGTTTGTTTTCCTTGTGGAATAAAATACAATTTCCGTTCGTTTTATGAAAAAGCATTGAAGCGAATCATGCTTTACCAAAAGTCTTCAAACAAAGATGTGCTGAACAAACTATAGTTACTTTCATTCATTTCGGGATGCATGCTATACAAAATGCATAATATTTATATATATGCTGTATCTGTAATAATTTCTATGCAACATGAAGTCATAAACTCTAAAGCTTTTTAAAAAAATGTTCAATGCTGATAAATTGATTAATCACTGAAGTATAGTCTTCAAAATTATACCTAACATATTTATCGACTTTGGTTTAAAAGCGTTTTTGAAAGTGTTGTATGGGATTTGGCATCAAAAATATGGTATCATTTGCTAGTCTTTCAAAATTCCTCGGCATTTCTAGTCAGCTAAAGATGTTTTTGAAAAACGCCGAAAAGCAATTAAGATTTTGGGCAGCAAACTGTATAAAAATACCATGAATAAGTTAAGTCTACCCCCAAATGCCCCGCTGAGTGTTAACGAAAATCTGTACCAAATTGCGGTACATTTTGGTACTTTAACAACGACATGGCTTTTCAAAGTTGTCGTATTTTATGAAATCGCGTCTTTTTGGGAAGTTTTTCTGGGATAATTTACTGCCTTGTGAGTCCGTTGTCATATTGTAATTAATTATGCAGAGTAAATAGCCATGCAGGCTTTTGTCTTGGTCGCTTTATGGCGCAAATACTTCGCAATGCTTATGTTAATGTAGTCTGATAACGCCTATTGTGGGCATTCAAGAGAGTCAGCTTAAATAGCTTTGTTTCATGCCAAGTATCTCACTATAACGTTTGTTTGTCAATGTTAAGGACTTCAAAAGACTTGTTAAGCAGTTTCTTTAGCATTTGACAAAAGGAAAACAGTTTTTGACAAGCACAAGAGTGTTTGTAAAACGGACAACCGGTGAGGAGTCAATAGGAAGGAAATCTCGCCATTTTAACACCAGAAATTTTTTCGAGTCCTCGACTTAAATCGCCTCAAATCGCAGCTTATCCGACGGCAATTCGTCGCAAAACGATTAAAGTCATCCAAATCAATACATAACAAGCATTTTGCTCAAACAAAGCGTCTGGAAATTGAAATTGCCGAAAACAAAACACGAAGTACCATCACATCAAAGAATTTCAATACGCCATTGTGAATTTTGTGAAGAACCGAGGTAATTTGTAATTCTCTTCGTATTTAAACATTAATTGTGAAACAAATCACAACAATTGAATTATTAAAACATAAAGACTACACAGAGCTAGTTTAACAAGAAAGTGTACGCTCACAGTGTATCATTGAAGCCGTTTGTAAAGGTCGAATTAATGCTGGTGCGTTTGATTAAACACCATTGGCTTTGGACTAGCTACACTACAATGGTGATCAAATTGCAGCTATCATGAAAGACTGACGTTAATTCTATTCATCATTCCTATAGTAATCTTGTATGTGTTGAAAAAGACATAAACAAGCGAGAATATGTTTGATTTGCTTGCTCTTTAAAGGATGCAAGTTTCTGAGTTTGACCGGCATCATTCGATCTCTCGTTAGACGAACTAAAACTCAGCTACATGATTCCATTTCATATTGTTCTAAGAAAGGGCTTGATTAGTTATTAAACCGTAACATATATTTTAAGGACCTTAATATCATTATGTACTTAAGGGCTCTTAAGCAGTGTTTGTTGTAGCCAAATATTGAAACTATATATTAATCTGTCTTTTCAGTGAAAAATGGCAACGACTACAACTTCACAAAGCGCGACTCCGAATACATCCGAACAAACGCCGAGCAAAGCTTCCGAGCAACATATAAAACGACCAATGAACGCGTTCATGGTATGGTCACGTGATATGAGACGTAAAATGGCCGCTGAACACCCTAGAATGCATAATTCAGAAATTTCTAAAGCTCTAGGATTGCAATGGCGAGTTTTACCGGATAAAGAGAAAATGCCGTACATTGAAGAAGCAAAAAGGCTCCAAGCAGAACACAGCATAAGACATCCTAATTATAAATACAAGCCAAGACGCCGTAAACCCAAACCTGTCAAAAAAGACAACCGTTATGCTTTCCCATTTCCACCCACTGGCGAAAATGGCACCCTTAAAGTACCAGGGTACCCCCAAGGTATGCCCCCTGAGGGAATGTACCCGTATTACCAAGTTCCTTCGACGACATACATGCAGTATCACACTGACCCATATTCCAGACAACCTAATTACTACAGCCAATCACCGGCTAACGTCCATTCCCCCGCCACCCACTCTGATATCACTCGAGATATACAAGGCTATCGACCTGATGTGGTCCAAATGCACGCGAGCTCCCCTCACCTTTATCAAATTGATCCATTGGCCACTCAGGTTACTTCTATGTACAGTGGAACCACCACGTCTCTTGCAAGCCCAACTATGTCAGCTAACAACCCGAATTCAGAAAATCCTCAAATTCACTACCAGCAATATTTAGCGCAAAGCCGACATATAAACTTATAAATTTTGAAGTGTTTGACGTATTTTCAGTCGTTTGTAGTTTAACATTGGAAATTATTAATGATAAATAATGGTTAATGCACTATATATATAACCTTTGAATTTGTCTACAAGTACGAATACAAGATATTTAAGAAAGAAGATTTGACGGCAAGTACGATTGTTGGTTTCCACCACATGCTGCTGGAGAGCTAAGGCTTTCTTACAGGCGAAGTCAACGTGACAACAAGCCTATATAAGTGGCTGACTTTCCACAACAAAATGTTGCAGTCGTACTCGTAGTCGAGTCTAACGCATCGTTTTGTGAATTTGTGTGAATGTTTGACGTGAGGAGACAGTGAATTAATTTTGTATTTTTGACACTACATTGTGGAATTTTTGTGCAATTATTTAAGTATTTATATTGTAGTTTAATTATGATAATGTTACATGGAAATGGTGTAATAAAGATTATATTAACATGCAGAGTGTGGGTTATTTAGACAAATTTATCAAGCAAAACTTGTTCGTCGTTCGTACAAGCAATACTATATCATGTTTACTCGCTTAATTCATGTATGAAAGACGTCTTTTAACGAACAAAGACTTTTAATTTGTGCCGAAAGCTTTCTCATTTAAATTAGATTACTTCTTCGAAACAAAATCAATTTTAAGGGGTTTTTAAGAAGGGTCCTCTTGAATTTCGAGTGTTTTTCCGTTCTTAGCTTGGCAAGAGTGGATAAATTAGAGATGACTCTTACTGAATATCTAAAAATTGATAAAATTGTCCGTTTTAAACACAGTTTGGTTTAGGTTCCTTCAGTGATAACACTGACTGGGTCGTAAAAGATGACTCTTACTGGATCTTTAGGAAGAACAGTTTAGAACTGATAGAACTATCCAGTATAAATATAGTTGATGTAGTTTAGGGTTCCTCTTGCAGTTACACTGGATAAATAATTAAGAGCTGTCTAACATTTTAGAATTTGGACTCTGTACCTTAATACTGTTATCTCAATTGAATAAATTGTAGGCATGCCTGAGAGTTTATATATGTTTGTATATAAAAGAAAATCCTAAAATTTCGCTGAAATTGTAATTTCTTACAAAAGTGCTAATAGTTACTCTGTTAAACATTGCACGAAGGTGATACCTTGCTTTGTATAGCAAAGCAGATTTTGTTGGCTTCGTATTGGTGGGTGGTAATTATTTAACTATTTTCCATTGAATTCTTGCGTGAGATTTATCCAGCGAAAATCGTAATGCAGTTTTGGTCGGTGCAAAGCTAATAGATAGCTATGACTTTTTGTGTGCAATGTTTCATAAAAAACTAGTCATAAAAATTTTGTCAAAGAATAGCTTTTATAGAAACTCTGTGATAGAAAAGTTTTCACAAAAAATGTCATAGAAACGTTTCCTTAGAAATACTTTCTGGGAATTTAACTTGTTTCAAAAGTTGAAAGGAAATATTTTGTCCCGGAAAGATTTTTGTACTATAAAATGTACACACCAGCAGTTACATAAAAACATGAGTTATTACGTAACGGTGATTTATTTATCATAGAAAATGCGATTTGTTGTAAACTTGTTATAATTTCGAGTAAATTCGGAAGGAACTAAAACTCTTCAAATTTCTTTATTTGATCCGATTTAAAGGTGACGAATATTTACAGATAATAGCAAGATTGTGTTATCGGAAATAGTTTTGGATAAACATCCTTGTGATATGTTCCAAAATATATTTTTTAGGAAATAAGCATGTAACAAACATGCTTAGATCTATAAAAAAATGCATACATTGTCACACAACTTGTGTTGCAATAATCTGACCGAGACAAATTACTTGCTAATACTATTAGGGACATATATTTGTAATTTGGTCGTAATAAGGCCAGCTAAATATCTTTGGAAGTTTGCCACTATTTTAAACAAAAAAATTGGCGAAAACCTACCCGATTCTTTAAACAATTACAGGAAAAGATGTACTTGTACTTTGAACTGTTATATTCTTAGGAACACGATTGCCAATTTTAGACGCAAAATAGTATTCATGTTTTGACTTGTTCGTAAATTGCAATTCAGCGAAGCGAAAAATGCCAATACCTTAAAATTGTCTGTTTTTAAAATATTGCCTTTGCAGGGCTGAAAATTGATTTGCTTTAGTGCAAACGTTTAAAACAAGCGTGGTAAAATGTAACTAAGCGATTTTCGACAAAGAAAAGACTGTTTTTTTTGACAATAAGTAATTATATCGCGTTAGTTGCATTTCAAAAGCATAGCAATCAAGTCCTTTCGATTTCGTTGTTTAATTTCTATGGAATGCAGGGAATTTTAAATGCGTGAGACAAAAAGAGTTTGTTTTGGTTGTGGAACAGCAGGGTTAGGGACTAGCCGCTGTCGTGCTGAGCTCACAAAGATAGTTTAATTCCGTTATCTTGCAGGGAGTCTAACATCACGTAGGACAAAACATGGACTGCACTTAACTGGACTCAAAACTATTAGAACCAATTAGCTCAACCCAAAAATATAATTTTATGTATCAGGGTGAGACTCTTGCATCTTAATCGGGGCAAAAAGAATATTCTGACAAATTTTCTTGTTAACTCATTGAGTGGCATAGCACTCGAGAATGGGCCTTAAGTTGCTATAATACTCTGTCCAACATCTGATAAACTTTGCCCGTCAAGGAGAAGCTCTTGTATCCAATATTCAACAGCAGTATCTTTTCTTATATGTTCCCCATTGAAATTGTCTACAGTAGATGGAATAAAATAAGAAAATGAAGCGCATACATTCGCCATTCAGTGAGTCAACAAGAGACGTTGTCAGTTTGTTCTGTTTACCTATGAACCGTCTTATCCTGACTACTTAACCAGCTGGCCTTGGACAGAGTGAATACCAAAATAAGGGTGGACCATAGTACATTGCCATTAACCAACAAGAGAAATTATCAGATAGATTTATTAACCCTATTAAGATGCTACAACGAGACTTAAACATTTTGGCACCTATTTCGAATCCAATTTCTGAGTCACAAAGTCCACGTTTTCGTCGTCTTTATCATTATTAAATATGGCTCAAAGCGGTGTAGGTGACCCTGCCATTAGCCAACTCATAATTTTTTGACTCATTTATATTGGCTTTTCCGCTTATCTGCTATGATTCTGCCCCTAAGCTAGAGAGTATAATTTATGCACTATGAAGGCCAAGGTATCGAGGGAACATGCCGACAAATACAAAACATTTTTTAACATATCTATGCATGTTCGTTTAAATATATGTAACATGTATTTATACTAAATATAGTTCTATTCTTCCCAGAGAACCAGTAAGAGTCATCTCTTATTGATCCAGTGTTACTACAGGAGGAAACTTAAACTAACTGTATTTATACTAGATAGTTTTATCAGTTCTAAGCTGTTCTTCCTACAGATCCAGTAAGATTTATCGTATATTTTACAATGAAATGTTCTTCATATCACATGAGCACTAACAGAAACTTAAACTCGTTAAAAAATGCCAAAAACGTGCTCTGAGAAGCAATAGTAAGCTTTCCCGCCTTTTAAGATGGATCTTTTGCCGAGGCTATTTGATTGGCTAGCTGTACTTAACTCTCATTGGCTAATTTTCACTTTGTTTTTAATTTATTGCGAAATGCTTCCATTTTCTTGAGAAAATTCTCTTGCATTTAGATTTGTCTCGGTTGATGATGAGGCTGTGAGGGGGAAAATGATGGGTGTAAATGGCTCGCAGGGCAGCGATTGGTGGTCAAATTCAGAAGTTTATACCCTTATGAGGGAAAGTAAATCATAGTATTCTCTCTTGTTTGTGGGTTTTGCGCCGCATCTGAGATTACTACATATATGATTAAAAAAAATAAACATCGTTTTTTCTTGATAACTGCAACTCCACCGCTGTCTGCTGTCGTGCAATACTGGTTATTGAAACTTCAAAAAAATTACAATAGTTTTAATAAATTAAATTCTACTTCTTACGCAAACGAACAAAGTTTTCTCTTTGTAAAATTCATAAGAAGCTTATCAAGTTGGTTTAAATCCTTTTAAATCCTTGAAAGACTTGTCTGCAACGTGTTCTAATGCTATTTTCAGCTTGTGGGCTTTGTAAATATTTATTTACATGTCCACGCCAATGTACCTGTTCACACGAACCGTTCTTGGCGCTGATTGGTCGAGAACTCGAAGCACTGTCACTGATTGGCTAATTGCGTTACCTGAGTATTTTTTGTTAAAAACTCTTGAATTTAATATCGCAACGAAGTGTAGAAGCTACAATATAATGAAACTTGGAAGAAATTATGTAGAATATTGCTTTAAACACTTGTATATTTTTAAGAAAGATATATTGTATAAAAATGTGAGCATAAATTGGTAATTTTGTATCTATGGAGAGAGGGAATTGGAATGAGTTTAATATTGACGAATTATTCTGCTCGGTAGACTTGGATAAAAGTGGTTATATAGATAAACGTGAATTGGCTGCGGTTTGTGACCTCGAAGATCAGGATATAAACGAAATTTTTGATCAATTAGATTTGGATAATGACGGAAAAATTAGTGTGGATGAATTTGCGAAAAACTTCGAAAATTTTACCAATGTTGTCAGTGACTTAAAGACGTTGAAAGCCGAGACGGGCAAACTAAATCAAAAGGGTTTAACAGCGTTTAAAAATGGCCTCGGATTGGACTCAGAGCTTTTTACAAGGTAATGAATATGTTGTATTTTTGAAGTTTATAGTGGACTATTTTAACCATTCATTTAGGCAATTTCTAAACAGAAATCATTGTATGATTCGTATATTTTTAATTCGTGCTTTTATATCAATACATTTAATTTAATTGCCCCGTTTGGCGATTTATCGATAATTTTTTTTAAAAATGTCGTTTTCGCTTTAAAAGTACCTCTTTTTCAAAAACCTTACATATTTTCAAAGTGATATTATCTGTATTTTCTAAGTTTTGCTGCTTTATTCTAGTGCAGACAAAATTTGTCGATAGCAGAATGACTTTTGAAGTATGAGTTGGTGTCAATTTCATTAATTATAAGTTTCAGCGAATTTATTTTCGTAAAATTACTTTATGAGCAAACTTTGCTTTAAAGCATACAATATATATTACGCTAAACTATTTTGTCCTATAGCTAAAGAATGGAATTTTTTAAAAATTACGAAAAATCTAAATTAAAAATAGCAGGTCGTTTGACAGGTTGATAAAATATGTAATATCTAATACACAAAATGAAATAAAAAACTACCTTTTAAAATAGATGTTTTTAACATTTTTGTAGAAACACAACCCCTACTTTGTTACTTAAGTTTGGGATAGTTTTCAGAAATTGATTACCGAAAATTCTGGTCAAAAATGGCCATTAATATCCCTAGAACATAACTTTTTCTTGTCATAAACTCGTTAAACATACAATGTAGTTTTAATGTTTACTTATCCAGCTAAAATTAATCAATTTATATTGTAAACGAAAAGCCTATATATTCTTTGAGGTCGAATAGATAAGCAATATACCGTCTGATTATATAAGTCGGGAAAATTTTTAACTTTCTCTAAATCATAATAATTCTATATAGCCGCTTTCGAATTTTCGAAATCGTCAACAAAATTTGAAAATCATTCGTGAAGATCGCGCCATTGTGGAATGGCACGATCCGGCAGATTGGAAAAAGCGTCGCGATAGTTTCAATAGGTTGAATATTTGTCAACAAGTCGACAAAGTTTCTCTTGCGTGTACATCGCCCATGTTATGTAAAATCGTTTGGCATATACAAAATACAGAGTTATAAACATTATAATAAATTGCTTTGGCATTGTTTATAGATATGAAAGATTATTTGACTGGGAAAATGTGTATCTTTGGTTTCGATATCAGTCAAATAATTTTCTTTTTCTTTGACAAGTTTCTGTCAACTATTTAACTTCCTTGTGTAAACGACGAATAAGTTTCATGTCAAGAATTATAAGTTATTGTCATTTCATTATCGTTTGCTATTGCAATATGAATTTTGTAACTAAGCTTCCGTCTATTGTGTATCACCCACGTAGAAGAAAAAAAAACCTACGTAGAAGACAATTTAATGTAATTATTTCGTCAAAAGACAATTGAAAAGGGCAAAACTTAATGATATATTGAATTAAAACAATTAATATTTCAATGTTTTGCCCTAAATTTGCCTTTTAAAGTGGTTATATGAAACTCAGGAAAAATAGATATTCCCGCCAAAGGTTTTTCATTGAAACGTGTGATTGGTTAATACCGACCGCTTCTCATTGGTTAATTTGGTGTTCGGAATTTAAGTAAAGAATAATCCTTCTTTTTGCAAAAAAATTCCGCGGATTTCCTTCTCCAGTGACACTGGTCAATGGGTGATGACTCTGACTGAATCTCTATGGCCCGGTTTAAACGTCGAACTTTTCATGTGCCGAATCGAATGCAAATGAGCCTAAACAAAGA
>JAODVQ020453245.1:0-10518 GCA_025400075.2 Phenganax stokvisi
GTTTAGGCTCATTTGCATTCGAATCGGCACATGAAAAGTTCGACGTTTGAACCAGGCCTAAGTTCCATACTTCAGTATTATACCCACTTGCCAACAGAGAACTGTTTATGGTATCTGTTAGTGGCGTTAAAATGTAAGGTAAGCAATTTCTTATCGTACGCATGTTAATTCTGTCCGGCCCCGGAGATTTGTGTATTGGCATCGACATTATTATGTGTTGGATATCTTTATTGGACACTGGATGGAAATCAAAGCGTTCGTGTTGTCAATTTCTGGATATAGCCAGTTTTGCTTAAGACTGGTTGTGGACTTCCATAGTATTGTCTGCTGATAGTTTTTTCACTGCTTGTGCTGTGTTTTCGCCAACGGTCGCAAAATACAAATTAAACTCATCAGCAAGCTGAGTGTCTTTGGTAAAGGCCAGTTTTAGTTTCTCTCTTTTTGGGAGAAATGATGGATTACTCTCCATAAAGCACGGGAATTTCCGTTGCAGTTACTAATCTGTTTACTGATGTGTTTCCTTTCGCTGGCCCTTAGCTTAAATTTAACAGCACTTCTATTATTCTTGTAATTCAACCAAGCTTTGCATCGGAAGTTTTGTTTCATTGTCAACGAAAGGAGCTAAGCGAGACTCAATATTTATGTTTGTCACTGGAGCATGCCTCTCACGTACCGATTCATAAATATTAGTGAATGCGTGAAGCTGTTCATTAACTTCAGGTAGCTGCTATTCTAGTGATGACAAATTCTTGAATTGCTGTGTCATGTCTAATGCAAATTGTTCAGAGTTAGAGTTTCGAAAGGTTCTATTTGTTGCCGAGTGGGGGAGGGGGGGGGGGAGTTTTTTGGAATTGACTCTTAAGTTTAGAAACACTGGGTAGTGGTTGCTAATCAATGTGTTAATAGTGCCGTTTGATTTAACCATTTTGAGGTTAGAAAATCTTTCTTGACAGGCACGTGAAGCATGACTTTCTCTCGCACCTTGTACTAGGCTTCGTGGTTATGTTTTTGCACATTCTGACTTTTCTTTTGGTGTAGATCGTGCTTCGCTGGTTGCTCACGTGCTTGTGTACGAAGACCCACCAGCATGGATGCCATTGGGAAGTGGGTAATGACTTTGTTCGTGGCGCAGAAGTGTAAACTAGCTGTGATGTTCTCGGGTTACGAGTGATAAGAAAAAATGAGGAGAATCCAGTGGACGGATGGTCGTGATTGATGTAATGATAACAAATATATGGCAGCTCTAAGTTACAATTCCCTTCCACATCAACTGCGCATTTGTGTAGCATTTCTCCCAGTGTGCAGTAAAAACGTTCCACCGCGCCGTTTGCTTGTAAGTGCACCGAAAATATTCGTTTTTTATTAATTCCCAGTACGAGAGTGAGAGCATTATCAAACTCGCACCTATGGTCCGTCAAAATTGACTTTGGGGATCCCATTGTGGCAGAAAACATCTCTACTTGAGTCAATAGTTGCCTGTGCAACGGTGGGCACCGACTTGTCAGGTACAGGCATTGAACTAAAAACACCTGGAACGCTACCTCCACAAGGACTTTCTTATAATCGAATGAAGCCAAATTCTACCTCCAGACACGCGTTATTACGTTGCGAGACATTCTCGCGAGACCATTTCAAGAGCCGTAATACAAAGAAAAAAACTTTAATGTTTATATTTCCTGTCGTGTACTGTTAAATATTCCACTACAAATCTGGATTGAACTGTCGCTAGTAGCTTACTTTTGGAAAAACATCTTTTCCAACTTTCAGAAGAATTATTTTGGAAATCAAATGAGCAATCTAAGGAAATTCATACAAATATTTAAGAACACATGGCAAGCGCCACTCCTGGCTCTACATTTTCTTAAAATAAGAGAAGTTTAAGTTTGAATTTTATAGAAGTTATTGAAATGTAATCAACTTTAGAATTTTCAAAGAGGTTCAAATGGTAAAAACATTGTGGCATACGCAATTTACGTCTTTTAAAACCGTGTTTTAGCGCATCTTGACCCACATTTTTCGAAATTTAAGAAAGCTGCGTTTTTCTGTTGTGTGAAAAGACTGGCCATGACTCCATGAAATCGGCTTCAAATTTCTGGCCGGAGGTAGCGTTCCAGGTATTTTTAGTTCAATGGGTACAGGAACAAGTTCAACTGCGCTTGCTAATAAATCAATCGTCACCATCGCGTAACAGTGTCCACGGGGCGTGGGCTTCGTGCCGACAGGTCCTTTGAGATCTATCGAGATCTTTCGCCACGCATGGGTAGGCTGCAACGTTAGCGTTAAGGGGGGTCTTGTACTCACTGGCGGGGAACGCGCCGCTGCACACAGCAAACATGATTTGCAGTACTTCTTGACGTCATCCAACATGTGTAACAAAAAATACTCACGCAGAGTAAGCCTAATTGTTTTTTGCACCGCCATGTGTCCAGTGTTATTGTGTTTTATATGCAAAACATTCGTAACTAAGGCATCAGTAACAATTAGTTGTTGAATCCACAGCTTATGAAAGCCATACTGGACATGTCCAGAGTTCGTATCCAGAGACAAGTGTTGGAATTTTGTAGCCCAGCGAAGCACTGCAGGGCTAGAGGAAGTAAGTGTTTGACCTCCAAATCGTAGCTGCTGGATCAGTACATACAACATAGGGTCAGCGTGTTGCAACTACTTGAACTCTTCGAACCCCACCTGGCCATCCTGAATCCCAGTGTAAACGGGGCTCGTCCGAGACAGGAATCAGTCTGGGTTTTTCCAGTCCTGGTCGATGGACGGTGTCGAAATCAAACACTTCGATTTCCTCCAAACAACAAGCATAACTACCTTTGAGGTCCCGTGTATTCGTAGCCGCTTTAACCCCGTGCGGTCCGTGTACCATACTTGATGGTCCCGTCCATCTTTATCCCTTTGCAACAAGAAAGAGCCCACTCCAGAATCTAATTCATCCGTACTAAGCTCCAACGGCTTTTAAAAATTGGGAAATTGTAGCAAAAAATTGCTAGAAAACAACGCCTTTTTCAAATCATTAAACGACGCTTCACGATCTAAGTTCCACACAAACGTTGCTTTCCCTGCCAGTTCATTCAAAACAGCAGCACCCCGTGTAAGTTTGGGAAAAAATTCGAACAATAGTAGCAAAATCCGAGAATAGTGTGTACTTCTTTGTTAGTATTTGGGGTTGGCCAAAGCTTAATCACCTTCACTTTTACCGGATCTGGTTGGACCCCTTCTGACGACACTTGATGTCCTACAAATGTAAGCTTTTTATGACACAATTTTACTGTGCTACAATCTTGGACAAAACCCTTGAGAACATTTGACAAAATGAAGAGACTTTAAAATACTGCACTATTTTACGTATATCAAACGCCAAATTACCCCTGATCAATGTTGCCCAGCCTTAAAAGTTGGTGGAAATTGATAGCAGTGAGAAATACCAACATTGCGGTGGGGGCGAAGGGGGGATTTATGAAAATAAGCAGAAGTAGAAATTTATTCGAAATTATCATGCAGATGTTGAAAGGATAAAATTACATTTTCTCAACAAGTTTTGTCCAAGATTCTAGATTTCACGGTTAGTCCCGCTTCGCATAGCCACTGCAGTACTTCCCTTAGACGCGTCAAGTGTTCCTGAAAATTTCGCCCTCCGATAATGATGTCATCAAGATCCACCGCCACACCGTCCCACAGGAGGCACTGCATAATGTCGGTCATTAGACGTGCAAAAACGAAGGGACCTTTTTGATCGATGGATGGGACCTTTTTGCCCGACATGGATGCATTACGCAGATGTGCCAGTGCCCTGGTTCGGTTGCAAAAGCCATGTTGTGGCGACTTTCCTTGGGTATAGGTATTCGCCAGTATCCCCTAAGCAAATTAAGGATGGTAAACTGGGTCGATCCCTGCAGGGAGTCCAAACATTCTCTCACTGAAGGTAAAGGGAAAATTTCTGTAATAGCGGCATGGTTGAGGGCTCGAAAGTCCGCACAGAATCGATATGACCCGTCTGCCTTGGGAACTAACAAAAATTGGGGATGAGTATGAGGAGTTGGGAAGGTTCAATAATCTCTCGCTGTTGCATGTTACAGATCTGCTTAATCACTTTCGGACGAAGTGCAGATGGGGTTTTTCGCAGTTTCACAGCCACGGGTACACTTTTGTGGTGTTAATGTTAAATTGGGCGCCGTTAGTACGTCCCACCTCTCTATCTCTCTCCCTCTTTGCAAAAGCATATCTGTACTCACTTAGGAGTACTTTTTGCTCATTTTGTCTAGGGGAGAGACATCACACACCTCAAAATTGATGTCCACTGGATTCACTTTGCACTACAGTCAGGGAAATGATTAAATTTTTGATCGACAGCATTTCTATCCTCAACATTAACTGGGGACAGTTCTGCAATCCTTGTCTCAGCATACAAATGTATTGGATACTCACTCTTATTCATGACAGTAACAGGTACAGACATGGCTCTTGAAGAAAGCAGGACCCCTGCACCCACTACAATGTCTAGTTTAGCCATTTTTTCCATGTACGGGGTAAACAGTGCATCAGTTTGTTTATATATATAGGGCTGGTTTGATGGTATAGTATCATCCGAAATCAAAGAAACAACTGCTGCGGATAGCACTGAGCCATGTGTATGCTTCTCTAGGATAACCCGATTGTCTCCATAAATGAGGACGCCTTTTGTTCAGTCGATGCTAATGTAACAGATGTAGCGGAAATGTCCATTTCTGGAATTGCTGAAGTATTTAGGTTCGTGATCACCAACACACATACATTGTCTTTGGTAGCATGTGCAACTTGCACTTTTCTTATAATTTCCCCGACACAACCAAGATGAGACCCATTTGCTGCTGTTGGGATACTCCGAGGTGCGGAAAGTTCTAGTTTGTCCAAACCAGGCAGGTTCGCACTGATGCATGTAACATCCGAACCACCATCGACGAGCCAGTTTCACATGATTGTTCCTGATTGACCAAGCACATGTAGTGTGGACCTACCTTGCAACCACCGTCGTTGATCAGTATTAGTGGTACTTTCAGTAGCATTTTATACCAGCGTTAACCCCACGGCACTAGTGTCCTCTAGTTCAACGGTGGGAAGCTACAGTCAACCTTTCTGTGGACCAGTCCCCCACATTTATAGCAGGTCATCATTCTTTGACTGGACCCTCCTCGTCCTCGAATGGTCCCCCGTTGTCCCCACGAAGGGACCCTTTCCTTCCACGCGTAGGAGGGCGCCAATCGCAATCTCTAATCAAATGACCAGTGGAGTCAGATCTAAAACAGCTTTGGTTTTGTCGAGTTACAGCATTCGCTTGAACTGCACTCTCCCTTTTCTCCAAAATTACCTTAAAGTCTTGTGCTCTCCCTCTCAGGGCCTCTAATAGTTCTGAATATCTGGAATTTTCACAGCATGGACCCCAGTCAACTGGGTCCGAGCTGCAATATTCTCCATACGTTTGGCTGCCTTAGCTAAGTCCTTTCCACTTTTCTGGATGATCTAGTTAAAGTTTCTCGATATATTCTGAGGTACTCCACTCAAAAACTGTCTGTTAATCGATTTTCCAGCTTTGTTTGGCAATTCTTGGCCTGCAACGAATTGAAACGCATCTCTGTACAGTCTTTTTACGACGACAGAATACACAACGAAAGATTTGTTTGGTTGCCTTTTACGGCAAAGAAAAATCTGCGCACGTGTTGTTTCTCGCAATTTTTCAATCAGCTAGAATCGGCTCTTTCAATCAGCTTAGAATAGGCTCTTTCAATCGGCTAGAATCGGCTCTTTTCAATCGGCAAGAACTAACACCAACACAGCTTGTTTTTCGAATAAAAGTTTTTTTCAGACTATTTAGATTGATACAAAATTGGTTCATGCTCGTGCACCCGATCGTTTCTCGACAAAAACACTTGCGACGCGAGAAATTTCTCTAGACATGCGACTTCAAGGGATCGTAGCTAGTCTTATTGGACGTATCGTACCAGTGTTTTAGTGCAATGGACTTGACTTCCCTACTGCTACAATACTGCCTCTTGCGGTCAAAACTCGCATTCGATTACTAAATCAAGTAAACAATATATTTATGTTTACCTGCAGATGACAAAATAGGTAGAGTAGTACTCGGTGTGGTACTTGGCTGGCCCAAGGTCACCGTTTTCGCTGGAGATATGACCATTTCACAGCACTTTCCTATTGCAACACATTGATAAGTATATGGAAACTTATCTTCTGGTGGTGAATCTTCCAAATTCTTAATCTTATATTCTAAATCTGGGGATAAGAAGACATCAGAAGTGCTGTTCAATATTATAAAATCTCCGTCCGAGTTATTTCTTATCCAGTGAACGTCCTTCAATTTGCTTAGAGGCAGCACGAAGCAGGTTAAGATGATTGGAGTGGGTGGTCTGTAAACTGAAGTTCCACTTATTAAAGAATAAACTTTTATTGAGACTGAGGCAACACATCCTGAAAGAAAACGACAGCATAGGAATTTTATAGGTAATCGAGGCAATGTTCTTTAGTCTGATTCTCATATGTCGCCGATGATCAGTGACGTTCGTAATTCTTGATCACTCTTGCATGAAATCTATTGTCCAAAGAAAAATAGTTGCAAGACTATCGCCGACTATCTGCGACATATGAGAACCAGGCTTTACTTCTCATAAGCAATTGTACGCGTTAACCGCTGAGCTGTGGGGTAGCCACGGTAGGGACTGGGGGAGGACAAGTCCCCCCCCCACACTGCTTCAGAACCATACTCGACGAATGTTTAAAGGCCAGTTCACAGGGGCGATTTTCGGTGCGATTTTTCTCGTGTTGAACGATGTGATAGAGTGAAGAGCTGGCGAGTAAACTTGGTCCAACAATTTTGCAAATGCGCTCGCCAATCAACCTACTCGATCACATACACTAAAAGGAGAAAAATCGCAGCAAAAATCTCCCGTGTGAACTGGCCTTAAGGCCGTGGAGAAACTTGAGGGCGGGGGGCGTAACAATGATTCGATTTCATGGCCAGTTGTTTATTGACAAATGAATACCTGTCAGATGCGTACACTTTCGAATGCAAAGTTCGGCCATCAATACTTACCACTTATAGATCCGAAGCGAGGGGGATTCGACAAAATATTCCCGGAATCCCCGAGCGGAAGATTTATAAATGATATATTATACCGACAAATACGTGATAAATATGTGATAAATTTAATATCACCCCACAAGCTCGGAAACAATGGACTGGGATGCGACACTGCGAAAGATCGACCAGTCATATGGTACCAATAAAGTTTTCTGATTGGACAATCTGAACTTAAGGGTATAAATTTCTCTATATACTTGTGAAGTATCAATCAACGCCAAAGCTGCAAACTTCAATTTGGAAAATTTTTATTTTTTCTGTATTTTATATCAATGTTCAACTAGGGATCCAAGGACAGTGCAAAGATTCGAAAGATAAACGCTACAAAACATGCGTAATGAAAAGCTTGCAAGGTTCTTTCATACCTGGCATATAGCTTATTGCCGTTGGCAATTGAACGAGTAACCATATGGACTAGCCAATCGTAACTGAACATCCAGTTGAAAGTTCTTAAAACACACCTAATAATTAGCCACGTCGTTCACGGATGGCATGTTTACGAAATCTTTGCAATTGGCATTTGGCATTTTTCGCAAATGCAAGTAATTTCCATACTTAGCGAGCCAATCACATCTACGATACGTGCGCAATATCTGCAAGTAATAAATTAACAAGACGCCAGCTCTGGCGTTAACTGCGGCGCAAATGTTGTCGGTTTTGACTATAGGAGCCCTGGGTACGAGGTGAGCGCATTGAAGTCTTATGTGAATTGAATGGGTTCTCATATACCGCTGACGATCGACAACGACCATTGTTTGCCGTTACCAACGCATAGAATCATCTTTCTATTGCAAACAAATTTCTACTTCGATGATCAAGAACAAAAGCATCGCTGACAATCGGCAACATACGAGAACCCGGCTTCAGATACTAGTAGGACGTACAGGTGCCATAATTATCACATCCAATCCCTAATCGTTTGTACAAAAGTTCAATCATGCATTTACTTCTTTCCGCCAGTCAGTTTAGTCAGAAACTTTCTTTGTCAAGGTCCTCGGAGTGAATCGCCAGATATCTCGTTTTCAAGCAGAAAGGCATGCAAACATGTATGAAATCGTTAAATCCTGCACCTAACTTATAGTAAAATATTTACATACCTGCTTCTTTAGTGCACTTGTCTACTGCACGAGCCGACAAAGAAGTAGCCGCCGATAATATAATCCAGAAACTATAGCCCATTATGAGTTTTCCGCATTAAGACGACGAAACTTTTCTGTGCCCTACGGTGTATGTCCTAATAAAAATACAATGACACATTGTTATAAATTTTAAGCACTAAAAATATTATTATCTGTATCTGGTTGCCCAAAAAAATATGGCTGTAGCGAAACTTTGCTATAAACTAGCCGCTCACAATACTGCAATCATCAGAGACCTTAAGATTCTACGACGCGAGCTCAACGACGCGACCAGGAATATTGGATTTACTTTGTGTTGAAAACATTGTTTACAATATGAAGTACAGCATTACTGATATTACAGTAACATTTCAATATTACTATGACTCTGCCAACATTTAAAACAGCCTCTACTGCATTTGAAGAAATTTATGCATGTGTCGCGTTGTAATTGCTGCGGAGCGAGCGAGCCTGAAGCAAGCGAGCAAAGCAGCAGCCTAATTTGTGTAGTGGGCGGTAAAAAGCAAATTTTTAGGGTTGCGTTGCATTGTGGTTGTGCGCAAATGTATGCGCAGTTGTTCACAGCTTAACCATAACTTAATCACAACTTAACCTAAGTTACCCAACCTCTCTACACGTGCATGCTTTTACTGCGAAGACGTTTAGTTAAATTGTTTCGAAAAGATTTGGTCAAATCGGTTCAAAGTTAACTTGAAATATCTTAAAAGTAAGAAACTTTAACCTAATACTCTGTTTTAATAACTTTTATGAACGTAAAGTTGGCTGTTGCTTGATATTTTTACTTTATAATTTGTTTGGCCATTGATTTAGTGCGACGATTATATTCCATTGATTGGTTAAACGTTAAACGTCTAAAAGGTACAAGATTTAGCCTATATTCAGTTTTTCATTTGCCTTTGTTTTCATTTTAGTATAAGTTGGCAGCTGCTTGCCGGTTTGCCTGATTTTTACTGTAGTTTGTTTCACAATTGCATTGATATATTAGCGCATTGATGTCTAGATATTTCGTTTAGCATATACGCCCGATATACAGTATTCACTATCAAATCGTATTTTAAGTATATTGTTGAATGTTTTACTCGCTTGGGCTTATTTTGATTCAGATTTTTAGTAAAGGTTTAGACCCTGTATAAAGCGCACAATTTAGTGTTTAATAAACCAAGTTTATATCTACATATTTGTCATTGCGCCTCTTGTTTCATTGTCATAGTGACTCTGCCGCGTACGGAAGTTAAATAACAATATACTGTACCTAAATATGCTTAAATTTGAGAGTGAATACTGTAAAACGCCCGCTGCACGATATGCTAAACGAAATATCTAGACATCAATGCAGGGGCGAATCCAGCCGCAAATCTGACCGTGTCAAAACAGAAAAAGTCAATCGCACGAGCCGCCAGCATGGTTGGCGGCGAGTGGTAGAAATTTTTAAAATCATGTGCCTCCACATGCTCTGAAATCGCATTTTTGGAGTGACGGAAGCCTCATTCAGGCTATTGAGCGCTCGCTTAAACTTCCAGTTTGTTTAAAAAGTTTTCGAGTGAAGTAGCAGCATAGTTGATAAAAAAACAGCATAGCAACATGAACGTAAATAAACACTGCAACAATATTTCTGGCTGCTATAAGTATTCAACTTACAAGCTGGATATACGATATCATATAACATAACAAGTAAATCAAATATTCTAGAAGTGTTTACGGTGTTTAGAAGGTTCTTCAAGATTCTCCATTGACTAACTTCTCATCACCAGTGGATAATATGTACAAAGAATGAGGCAATGAAATAAGTCAATAATTTCTCAAATCCAAAACTATATGCATACTCATCTATATACGCAGCAATCAAACTGGCAAGATATCGTTAGCAAATAATTAAACTATTCTTCTGAAACGTCTTCGGAGTTGGATCGCTGGAAAATGTCTTCAAGCTCAGTAGGGTGAAAATGAGAGTTCTGGGACAAATTTGCATAATTTCCAGACATAATGTAAACAATCCCAGACATTATGTCTAGAAATTATGCAAATTAGGTAGACATAATACTATTTTATACTAGTTTATAAAAAGGAATTCTGGGACAAATTTATACAATACTAGTTTATACTAATTTATAAAAAGGAATTCTGGGACAAATTTCTATAATACTATTTTATACTAATTTATAAAAAGGAATTCTGGGATAAATTTCTACAATACTATTTTATACTAATTTATAAAAAGGAATTCTGGGATAAATTTCTACAATA
>JAODVQ020453352.1:0-10518 GCA_025400075.2 Phenganax stokvisi
GTTTGACCATACACGAGTCGCACGAGAGACCCACGTTGCAAAAACAGTCCAAGAGCGTGGTCTGAGGTTTGCGCCCCAGTTCCGACGCTCTCTGCCAAGAACTTGGACGTGTGTTTGGCCTCGGGCTTGTAACCTGGCTTCGTTTCACATTCGGGGCAGCGTTTGAAGTAACGTTTTCTTGTGACCCCAGTTGCACTTAAATTCAGAAGGAGTGGTGATCGATTGCACGTTGTAAAGAACACCTTTTTTCTTCAAGTGCTTGTTGTCACAGCACTGCAAAGCTTCTTCAACTACGATTCCAATTCACTCCCGTGTGAAAATGGTCTGGTGCACACAGGTTCTTTCAGTCGAAGTCCAAGACCCCACTGATGGACTTCGTATTCCCCATACAGATACGCCGCTCAGTCTTCCTGGTCTTTCTTATTCTTGTTGTTCTTGGGCTTGCGAGTCAAAGGCCTGGGCCAGGAGGAAGCAAAGGGTTTGAGTTAGGCAAACTCTCGAAAGTTAGCCTCAGACCCACACCTCGCTGAGCGTTCCAAAGCTGCCCACTCCATAGCCCTAAATGAGCTGAATTTCTTTGAAAGAAGGTCAGCAAACACGAGGCTCCGGCAAGGTCTTCCCAATCACCAACATCGGTTTGAGTTGGTCGGCCAGCCTTAGATACATCATACCCTCACAGAAACCCTCCTTATATATTGAGAGGAACATCGTGAAAAAACTAGGCGCATAGCTGGTCAGATGGCTTCTTCTCAACCTCAGACCTGGCTTTGAAGTCAACGATCTTGTCATAGTGCTGGCTGACCTTTTGCTGGAACTTCTCAAGTCTCTGTTTTGTCCTTGGCTCAAGGTGGATTTGGGATCCAACAAGCCATCAGTTCTTTTGAGTTTATTTCACCCCAAGCTTAAAAGGCTGAGTCTGGATCTCATTGGCGCGATCCGCTTTATCAGCCTCCACTGTTGAGAGCTTATCCATTACATTGTCAATCTTCTCGGTCAAATTCAAGAGCTCCTGGATCTGCATGGCCATTCTCTTCACCTGCGAATAGACATGCAAGAAAGGCCATACAAGAGACCCTCAAAGATAATTTTTGCTGGCCACCTCTATCAGGTAAAAAGAGGCTTGCGGGAGAAAAAGGCAACCACGAAACATGGCTTTATGTATGTAAGTATGAAAAAATGTCTTTTTCAATCTCACCCTAAACGACCCGTCGTTCCTGCAATATGCCACCAACACCGTATCCTTCCTTTTTCCTTTCAGAGCTAAGTGTTGGTGGCTATAGATCTTTCCACCCTCTGGCATCTGTATTGAACGATCGATATATTTTTAGTAAGGTTTTTTTGAACCCAATCCATATAATGTTCCAAGGGGCCCCAACCATTTTAGTGCATCCCTCGCAAGTTTGGATTTGGAAGAAAATGGTTACTGATCATCATTCAAAGGGGATGCCCACCACCCAAACCAAGGCCTCATCAACTTTCTCTTCTACCTCGACTGCGCCAGCTTCCAGGCCCAGCATAGACAAGGACATACCACCGTGAGCCGACATACTGAAATGGTCGGAGGTGCAAGAGGCATCCATAGATTCCGTCAGAGACTCCTTCTGACGCATTCTTTTCGTTCCTTTGACCCTTGTTCTGCACCAATAGGACTTCAGGTTTTTGTCAACCAAGTCGGTCCTTTGCAGCGAAGGCTTGCCCCGGCACTTCCATTCAACAACATGAAGCCCAGAAAAGTTGAGTGACCTAAACACTGAAGCAGGAGGTTAGATATGGGGCAGAATTTGTTTGTTGCATCGCTTCACTTTCAAGGTCACTCAACCTTTCTTGGCACTATGACCAGAATCTATATTTGTAGCAAGGGACAGGACAAGTTCATCGCCGTTCTCCGGATTCTCGCACCAAGCTACTGTGTCATCCTGCCTTTTCCTTAGTAGTACACTCATCTTCCCGGGGCTGCGTACAGGGTTCATGGTAGAAGCGAAGGGCGAGTAAAGAAAGTGTTTACACACATCAAACAAGCTAGGTTTGCCTTGAGGCACGCAGCTTATCGTAACCCAAAATGTCTTTCATCTCGGCTCTCGTGTAGTAACCACCCTCTTCCTCCAGGTCATTCTCCTTCTCCGATGACTTGAGAAGGGTGACACTCTTCTTGAACTTCTCCTATAGTGAAAGCATGTATAAGCCAAGGCCAAAACTCACAAACCATCTAACAAGCATGGAAAGAAGGCTTAGAAAGAAGCGGGGGTTGTATCCCAAAGTTCAGCTGTCAGGACAATCCTTATCGCCGCCGCACTTGACGAAGGCTTCCCAGAGCTTGTCTCTGTCACCGCCCTTCTTCATGTACTGTTCATGAATTTCAGGCGGGCACTCAATCTCCCCACTGGCACGCTTGGGTTCAACAAACCTCCGCCATTTGCCCCTCAACTGATTGTACTCTGTTAAGCTCAGGACCACGGATCCAACACGCTTCTTGCCAACCTAGCCAACTTGAAACCCAAACAGGGTAAACCTTCAAGAACAACTTTAAGAGTCAAGAAGAAAGAAGCATGGCCTTCTCAGCAGGAGGCTGGCCAGCTTGCGACGAAGGCGTGGTAGTCACCGAGCCAGGGGTACACGTCGAAAAAGGAGTCTCGGGAGGGTTGGCAGGTATAGCTTTGAAACATAATCACCATCAAGCTGTTCCAAAATATAGCAGTGGAAAAAAGTTTCATAAACAGTCCAAAGAACTCCTTTGCTGGCCGAAGTGGTGTGAGAAGGGCTACCGGTAGGTGAACTCACAGGCTTTGTTTTTGCAGGCGAGTCAATACCGTCAATACCATAAAAAGGAATTGTCTCAGAATGCTGGAGAAGCCAGGTCGAGACGGAAGCGTCGTCCATGTCGTGCGCTGTGGTGGTGTCCTTGTCTTTTAAACTGCCGTTGCTGAGCGATTAACGCAAAAGGTGTCGACCAAACCCTCAGCCCCCAAAGAACTATATTGAAAGTCTTGTTGCACAATGATTTGCTAAGCATCATCTAAAACCATGTAGGGATCATCAAAAATGCCCCCAACCACCTCTGGAGATGGCTCCACCTTGAGAACCTGTGGCTCCCTCTTCGCAGCCACCAGGTTCCCAGCTCCCTGCGCGTCCTTGCGCTGAGTCGTGGCCTTGGCTGTCTGCAATTCCTGCAGGCGGTGCGGGGCTGACAAACCAGCTATTTACGTGGAGGGGGTGCTAACAGGTCTTTTCTGCAACGGACAGAGGAAGGTGCGTCCTTGATAACATCAGCCAGTGCTTCCGGGTCATCAGGCAGTTGGTCCAAGAAGGATTTGTCATCCAATTTCCCTACTGCTGACAGCAAAGACTGGCAAGACCATTGGCGTGAGACCAACCGTTGTGGCTCCATGGCTCTTTTCTTATGAAGAAGGCACTACGTTGCCACCAAATTGGGCTCGGGCTCTGGAGAAGCATGGTGGGCGGGTGTCACAAAGGCATACAAAGGCCACTTCAGAGATTCCAAACTGTGTAAAAAAGAAGGCAAACACGTGGCGTCATTTGGCGTCAAAAAGTTGCGCGTTTGTGTTGTTTTGTTGCGCGTTGGCGTTGTGTTTTAGGTTGTCGTTTGAAATGATTTACAGAACGCGTCGTGTTTCTAGTCGTTTGCGTTGCGTTGTTAATCGTTTGCGTTGTGTTTTTAATGGTTGCGTTGTGTTTCTGAGTGTTTTGGGTACCCAAAGGGTGAGAGACTGGAACAATGGAATGGGCAAACATACCCAAAGGCACCCAAACTGATCGCAATACATCGTTTTTGGCACCTTAAAGCTGCAAACCTGTCATCTACCACACTCTACCACTCTACAGCTCCCTTGGTAGCACTCTCCTCCATTCTGGGGGAATACTGAGGGAAGCACTTCCATACAAGTATGCGACTAAATCTCGCATGGACGCGTCATCCCACATGTCCCCCCAGCTCCATGACTCCCACACAGCTATAGGATCTACAGTCTCATCAATGTGGAGCCGGGTCTTGTGAAGGCAGTAGATCACGAATCAAAGAAGCTATCTTCAGGCCGAACTGGTAGGTGTAGGTCCTTAAGACATGAACAGGTTTAGGTTCTGTTCATGGTGGCCTCCAACCCCAGTCACCCTGAGGCCCCGACCCTGTATCGCGCAGCGACGAGGTTCCTTGAAACCTCTTCCGCCCAGACTTGTCCCGGTATTGGCGACAAGGAGGAGGCTTGTGGTCAGGGTTGCGGCTGTCACGATCTCGCAAGTACTCTGCTCTGTTCAACTTACCACGCCAAAACTTTCCAATTAATTTACTGGGACTCCAGAGCATTGTGCGCTTTTGGGTCCTGGCTTTGTAGTGCCACATCCAAAAGCCGCTCTTAAACACCTACAGGGGAAGGATCAACTTGCATTGCATTTATGATGTGTTTTCTGAGAAGCTCAGAACAGACCTTGCTGGCATGCTAGCTATCCCTAAACCAGTTCGAAAGCCTTTTTGACAAGTGCCCTTTTCAGTTTGTTTAGGGGGTTGTTTCGGACCAAAAAAGGGCACTTGTTTAAAAGGCCTTCGCTTCTCTTGAGTTCAAATCCTCTTGACTCATTGTTGATTTCTACAATCCAAACTACCAACAAATACCTGTCAGGTAGCAAAACCCCTGTAAAGGTTTGAGCCGGCCTGCATTAGGCCGCACACGTGTTGCATCCTCTTTGTTTGAAACAGGATTGAAGAGTTAGGCTGCTCTATGATCCAGGTGCCAAAGAAAGCGTACGTAGCAATGCAAAGGAGAGCCACCCTACAAGGTTTCCCAGGCAGGTGCTAACCCAAACAATGTTGGCAAGCGGATGCAAACAGGATCAAACAGGAACAGCAAACAAGCAACACAAGACATTGAAGAGGAGCCTTGCCGCCATATGGTTTGATGCCAGCACTGATGGGTAAGACTCTAGGCCTTCTGGGTTGAGAAGGCTCCGGCCAGAGGATCCCCTGGATGTAGTTACAAAGCTTGAGCACAAGACCCCCAGCCAATGAACGAATCCACCACTTGCATCCCCACGGAGTATTGCCGTAAGACACGCCCTCAGTTGATTTCAGTTGATGGGTAAGGGGAAACGCCCCTACTACTACACCCATGTTAAGACAACCTGTTTCAGAACAGTCCAAAACACCTGGTATTTAAAGTGAATACAGGTGAGCCCCGTTGTCATATTCCAGCTGTCTGCCACTAAAAGCAATTGCCCTTCATCTCCTGGGGGGTACGGGTACCCATGAACAGAACAAATTGTTTGCCTCCTTGAGTGGTTCAATGTTTGAGGGTCAGGGTGCATGAGAAAACTATTGCACATGTAGCAGAAGGGCAAGTGTCCCCATCCCACCACTGGTGTTGATGTCCATGGAGACCGTGTACTTGATATCGGAAGCTGCAGTCGCTCTGGCCGGGAAACAATGTCGAACAGCTCTGGTGGCAGCAGCTTCACCAGAAAATGTTTCAACAAACAAGTATGGCGGCTCCTGGAAACAAATAACGTGTTCTTTCTGGCAGTTGTTGGAACGACAAGCCATCCAGTTTGTCCTCAAAGGAGATCGACGTATTCCAAAGAAGTAGCAAGCAAGCAAAGGCAAGCACCTGGGCGGTCCACCCCAAGACCGGCCAAAGAAGTTCAAAGGGTTACTTCTTTTGCCAGGTTGACTGTGGGGCTGAAATTTGCCTAGGCACTTTTGGAGCACCTACTTTCTTCAGTCGCTGTAGCACTGCGGTTTCCGACCATCGCGCCATGTTTGCTAACCACTTTCGCAATCGAAAAGTATCTTGAACAATGATGTTGCTGAAACATACTGAAGAAATGTTTTTTTGCTGCAACTAGTCACTAGTCGCTCAGAAGACTGGAGACTTGGCATAAAAAGAAACATGCCACAGATACCGTCTCCCGGAACTGGAAGGCCTTCCTTCGCCAGCCTCCGCCAACCACGCTTCATTCCACCTGCGTGGGAGACAAAGGCACGAGGGATTCACATCGTGTGCTCGGGGTTGTCAGAAGGGTTACTGTCCTAATTTTGTGTCCATCGAATCCTTTTGGGCTTGTAGATGCCAAAAAACCACCAGTCTTGGAAAAGCGGACAAAAGCTCAGCTTTTTGCAGCGGTTGGATACCAGATTGGTCCTGGAGCACCTTCAGGTGCGACAACGCGATCGCTTCCCAGAAACACACAAAGTTGGAAATTATAGAGAAGCCACCAGTTCTTTGGTAGTTACGCTTGGGACATGGGAAGGCTTTGAAACTCTACTCCAAAATTGGGCCGCATTCGGCTGCAATGATGGCTACGCGGCTATCGCTTCAGGACAGCAACAAACGTCTAGAGAGCTTGACTCCCCAGAGTGTTTGCGATTAATCGTCACTCAACCCAAGCAAGCTCCGCCGCTTGCTGCAAGCCTTCAGCGCTCACGAGCCACAGGCATATATTGCTTAGCCAATCAGCTGGTGGTTTCACCAAGCGGTTCAACCCCCCATCTCGCCCACCAACCTAACTGAGGGTCCATCCGAACATGGGCACAACAAACTATGTAAATAAAGGCATTAAGGGATGAAAACATGTTATTTATGGCTATTTTGGGCCTAGATACTCATCCTTGAACTTGGCCACAGCTTTGTCAATGTAGTGGAAAGGATTCTCTGGCGCACTCTCCACGGTCCGGTACATTTGCTGGACCAAATCGTAGAAGCGGTACTGAGCAAAAGAAAAATCAAGCAGCAATCATCTTAGTGTAACATAGATCGATTTATATAGTTAAGACTATTTGTCTTTAACCAAGAGCTCCTGCAGTAAAGCCCACTACAAAACAATTAACGCATCAGCTCTTTGTATTACCCATTCCCAATCCTCTGCGCGAGTCATCTTGCCAGCACGAAGGTGTGGGCGGATGTGGTCATTGAAAGCTGATACAATCCGGGCATACTTCTCACGTCCTGTTTGGGTGTTAGGCTTTGCCCTCCTTGCAAACGTAGCTGGCAACAAATCCCGCTCAATGTTTGGGAGCTCTGGGCCAAAAAACACCGGCTGTTCATTCACTGGCGCCTGCCCCTGTGCATCCTGGCCCTTCTCCTGTACCTTGGGTGCGGTCTTCCTCCTGGCACGTTTGGGCGCTGGCCGTGCCTCCTGGTTCTCCTCTGGCTTGGGCACTGGGGGTGGGGGTGCCTCCTGCTCATTCTCTGGTTTGGGCGCTGGGGGTGCCTCCGGCTCATTCTCTGGCTGAACAAGTGCCGGCGCTGCAGAAGGACGCTTCCTGGGAGCACGCTTAGCGGCTGCCCGCTTGGGCGCTGGGGCTGCTGGTGCATGTGGTTCCTCAACCTGTCCCCTTGTGTCCTCTGGCAGCGTTGGACCCTCAAGTTCACCTTCCCCAGCCTGAGAACCAACCGAATCAACCTTGTTTTTCCTAGCCCTTCCCTTTGCCTTTGCCTTTGCCTTGCACTTTGCCTGTGCTGCCTTCACCCTCGGCCTTCCCTTTGCCTTGGCTTTGGCTTTCCCTTTGGCCTGTCTACCGCGTCCTCTTGGCTTACCCTCAGGCTCCTCCCCCTCCCCCTTGCTCTTGCTGCGGGCTGCTTTGAGAAGTTCCAATTGGTTATCCTTGGAGGCAGGAGGCTCCTGGCAGAGTATTGTTCTATAGTGCCCGTTATATAAACTAGTGTTTAAAGACCAATGCAGCTTTGGGGGAAAGAAGGCGCATCAACAACGTCCTTGAACGGCGACACACCATGCAGCCCCACAATGTCCATGGGCAATGTGTCCCACAGGTCAGGGTTCAATGGGGGCAGCCGGGCAGCCATCGAACCTGCCCGATGAAAAATGGTCACAAACTTGAGTTGTGCAATCACGCCCCCAAAAGCAAAACCAATGAGAGTTATGAGAATTAGGTACTGGAGTGGTGTTGGTATTTCCGGTATGCGATCTGATTGTTCTTCTCTTGATAATTTGTTTTTGTACCCGACTACCTTTGAAGGGACGGGCGTTCAACACAGCACCTGGTTTGCAGTCCTCCTTGGCAGGCTCTTGGGCAAGATTCGGGGTGCTTGGTGGCAAAGGCTGCGGCGCTTCAGCGCTGTGACTTGGCAGCGCCAATGGCACTTCAAAGCTTGGCCTTGGGTGGCTCCCCACGGATGGGCTGAGGACACCTACTTGGGGGCTCTACAGGGTGGCACCAGGCCAAACAACCGGTGTCAATAGAGAATGGTTCAGGGCGTGTGGTTTTGTGGGAGTGGTGGCCTCCCAAATTCTTTAAAACAGGATTAGGAGGAATTGAAGTTGAAGAGAACAACTAACAAAAACACGTTCTTTCCTTCCGTGGTGCTCCTGGGCTGGCATATCGACCTCTACCGAAGTCAAGCTCTCCATCTTGGCCTGCGCCAGAGCAAGGAGCTTGTCTGCGGACATGCCCTCAACCGATTTGGGATCAGGAGAGTCAAGCAAATCAACAACTGCACATTCATTGGCAGCGGGTTCGCTTGGAAGAAGCACAGATGGAAGCAGGCTGTCGTCAACCACAACCTTCTTTGGCAGGTCAAGGCCAGAGTCATCAACGTACACAGGGTCGAACAAGGGAGAACTCAGGACGTTGCCCTCTTCGTGGTCAACTTCACTGCATCCAGCAGGCTTGGAGTCAATGGCATGAGGCTCCCCCAGCTTTGAGCTGCAGGCATCAAGATCCGGCAGCAAGTTCTTCCCACCGAGGTCCATTTGTGAGTCATTGAGCTCCACAAACTGGAGTTCCACAGGCTGCGAGTCATTGAGTTCCAAAGGCTGTGAGTCATTGACTTCCACAGGCTGCGAATCCATGGAACCAAACGCTGCCTCCTTTTCCAAGATGTCGATGTCAAGGTCTTGCGTGTCATTGGGAGGAGTTGGTTCTACAGCTTCCGGAGCTGTGGCGGCTTCCACACCTTCCTGCTTGCCAAGCTCATCTGCCACCGTTGCGATGTCACCCGCTTCGATCTGAAGCTCCTGCCAGAAGAGCGCCAGCAGTATATGTGTCAATTGAGGACTTGAAAGCTACATGAGAATTACACCAGCAAAGGTGGCAAACACTGTACTGTAGTTAGGTTCATATCGCCGGGTAGTAGGAGACCTGGGCAAGGCATCGACAGCAGGTCCCAACACAGAGGACAAACCCTGAAAAAAACATCTAAGAAAGAATGTTAACTGCAGGGCCCCAATCCCTCTCCTCCATCCTCCGCAGAAAGGATTGCTGCAGGATTTCCCAGATCTCTGCCAACTTGCTCTCCTCAAAGTAGGAGGACTCAAGAGGGAACAATTCAAAGGACCTATGGGGCAGAGTTATTAGGCTTTTAACAGTGAAAAGGGGAAAGAAGGTGCTGAAACAATTCAAGGGGCACGAGGCTTCTCACTCCTCAGAACTTTGGGGCGGAACCTGGTGAGCATCTTATGCAGCTGCCACGAGTCAACAAATGACCAGCTCTTCATATTGAAGTTTGGCACCTTCTCGTAGACCTTCTGATACCTCAAGTACCAGCCCATCACCATCACATGAATAACATCCACGGGATCTGGTGAGAGCCTTGCACGGTCCCGCATCGATAGTGCAATCTCCTTGAGCACAAGGTGGTTGTAGGCCATGTTTTCAAGTGTTGGGCCCGATATCTTGTCGCCCTTCTTGTCACACACCAAGCGATTCTTCTCTAGAGCCCAAAGTCTTAGCTCTTCATGCTGGTCAAACTGGGCGGCT
The DNA here is from genome assembly GCA_025400075.2 of Phenganax stokvisi. Lineage (NCBI taxonomy): Eukaryota > Metazoa > Cnidaria > Anthozoa > Malacalcyonacea > Clavulariidae > Phenganax > Phenganax stokvisi. The sequence continues at coordinate 9,722 of JAODVQ020453352.1, forward strand.
AGCTTCATGGCCTCCTCCTCAGTGGCCACTCTGCCATCAGAGAACATTTTGCGAGGCATGAGTGCTGGCTAGATGATGATGAAACGCGCTGATGACCCAAAAGGCTTGAGGAGGCGAAGTCCAAGCTCAGGTGGGACATGTCTCCCAGGAAACACAGGAAAGGTGCGCCATGTTCAGACTAGTAAGGGAAGACGAAGTCTTTTGATGGGGTCCACCAGGTCCACCAGCTAAAAAAACCTCAGCAGAAAGGGTGCGCACCTGCACCGACAACCCAGGCGATGCCATGGAGCTGCAGAGTGTGCCTGGCAAGACTACGGGGCTTGGATGAACCTATCAGCCACCAAGATTGGAACCCCTGGTGTGGTCACCCTTCCTTCTTGTACTTTGTGTGTTTATGTGTTCATCTTGTGGCCCACCTGCCCAATCCAAAACAAGCCAGAGGTGCCAGGTGAGAGGCAAAGGGGTGGTCAGCTCTGCTTTTTTGAGCAAAAGCTGACGTTTCCAAGCATCCTTTGGGTTTTTCTAATCGTTTGGGCTAAACACTCACAAACAGAACACCAACCCCTGGTGGCGTCTCAAAACTGATTGACCATCAGAAAACGGTGAGCGTTTGAGGCTCCAGGTATATCTCTATGTTTTTTTTTTTTTCTGAGAATGTGTGGCCCTGTAAATCCAATGCTTTTAGAGCTTTGATGCTGATTCCTGAGGGAGACTAACCTTATAGTAAGGTGGAAGCAACAGTTACTGTAGTTTATTTAGTCTGGGGTAGTGAAGGCGTTCATGTGCGAAATCCGATG
>JAODVQ020453460.1:0-10517 GCA_025400075.2 Phenganax stokvisi
TTCCGGACGCGTTCGGAACGCGTTTTCTGTTAAGTTACTTCTGAGCAGTACTGTAATTACTATATATATATTTTAAAATCAATCATCCATAAGAGAGATACCTCTTTTTTTTCTGCTTCAGCATGTATCTTAGCTTGGGCCACAGCATTTTCCCTAACACTTTCAACTTGCATTTTCACATGAGAAAGCATGTTCCTCAATTGTTGTGCAGTCGTAATGATGTTGCTAACAGTCTGAAATAAACACAAACCATCTGAAATCTAGTCCAATAGAATACCTATGGTATCAGGTATGTATGGTAAATTGGTGCAAGAAGTAAAACAAAACGGCCAGTGAACAAGGCTTTTGCGATATATCAATACATTGCAATTTTTTCAATATCGATTTTCCAATATTTGACTTTTTGATGCATTGAACATTAAAGACAAATGTCTATACCTAAACAGTGACACTTAAAACTTAATTCAATGATAAATCGCAGTTTTTGATGGTCATTTGCAGCTTAATAATTAAAAAACTTTTATGCTTCATTAAAATGTTTTGCTCTTCGAAACACATGTATATTTGGTTCAAAATCATTAGAAAAGCAGAATTATCTATAAAACATACGAAAACAGAAAAATATTAAAAATCAAAATCTTGATATTTTTCAAAATCACAAGAGCCCAGTTTGAATGACTTATGGAGTGGCATCGGTAACAATACACCCAAATGTACCCAACTTGTACACACTAGAGAGCTTTAGCAAGCAATGTTTTGACAGCACGAACAGCATGAGAAATGTCAAAGGACTAGGCCAACGAGAGAGATTGGTGGAAAACGTAAAGTTTTCTTCCAGTTGACGTACACGTCGTCAATAACGCCAAAGCTCAAGCTCTCTACTTACTCTCTTTAGTGCATAACTTGTCATACTTTATGGGTCTTTGCAATCTTTCATGCTTGCAAATGACTGGAAAATTTTTTCTATAGTGATAGCCAGTTAAAGTTTGTTTGTAAGCAAGCCTTGAGCAAATTGGTTGTAGGTACCTCTTCTAAATGCCACCACTGTTTCTGAAGGTCAGAAGAAGACATACTTTGGGATGTGGTAGTTTGAAATCCTACTGGAACGACAGAGACAGCTCCAGTTGATATTGCTGATAATGTACTTAGATCTGCTGGAGAATATCGACAACAGCACTGTTATCTCACATTCGCCATGTTAATTCAAATCACTGAACAGTTTTAACTGAATTCTTGTAGAGTGGGATAAAACTCACCTCCCTCAACTGTGACAGTGTCATCCCCTGTAAGAGGTCCTGGAGTAGAGCATGCTGAGTCAACACTACAAATATACAAATATATGCAGTTCGGTCTTTGTCAGATATATAAACCTTGCATTTTGGTCTTTAATGCCTTGGGTATATACATACTATATATATATATATATATATATATAGTATATATATATTCAGGGTCCGAATTAATGCTTTGCAAATTGCAATTTGCAAAGCGATTTTGAATATTGCATAATCTTGCGAAGCAATTTTGCCAATTTGCGAAGCTACTTGCTTTATAACATTTTATACGTGAGCATAATAAATGATTTGAAGTATTCTAAACAATGTTTGCAGTGAGGTATTGCGGACGTTTTCACATTTGCGCTTTATGCCTCGTTTATGTTATTGAGCTAAATTTAGAGCTTGCATGCGGTCACTATTGACGCGTTTTGTGTAAAAAAATGGCAACAAGATTTAAAAGTGACATTGGTAAAGAATTTCAGTATAGATGGCACATAGGTTCAAAGCTTAAAAGGTTCTGTCTGTAAAGAATTTTCGACCAGAATTAATTCAATTGCTGGGTTTTCTTGGGGAGGGGGTAAAATGTGCATTACATCGCGAGATTTGGAAAAAAAAACTTGCGAAGCTGTTTTTCGACGATAACTCGGACCCTGATATATATATGCCATACAGTGACTTTTGTTGTTAAACTTAGCAAGATGCAGCCAATTTAAGTGTACATACCTCATTGATCTTGAGGGTAATCCTAAAATAAGAACATTGTCTTAAGTAATGGTGACTGACATTAGCAATAAATGTAAACAGATTCACTTATTGACTGACAATGCACCCCAATGCACTATAATTACAAAATTGAGTCTGTCTAATGCCACACCATTTTAATTATCAGGATGAAACATGTGCAGGCTAATGAATGAGTAGCAACAAATGAATCGTACCAGCAAGGGAAAGTCTTTTCTTGCTCATTGGACTGTCCGAAGATTCACGTTTCTTTCTCTTGTATGGGACGAACAGACGGACGGGCCCAGCAAGGGTATTGTCATCACAACATGTGGAGCAGGTACAAGACAACGCATGTGGAGTAATGATGCCTTCTTCAATCAGACATTGCAAGGTCCGTCCTCCATAACGCAAGCTTCGTTTCCAGTCCTTCGAAGAAGCACGGCCACACAGTGCTTCAAACTCGCTTGGTGTGTACCAATTGCCGTTATGCTAAACAATTTTGAAATAATCAAGAATAAAGCTTGTTATTTTGAGAATATTGTAAATGAATAAGGTACAACTCCCTTAAATAAATTAATATCCAGTGTCAGCCAAATTGTTTTACTTATCAGAGTAGGTTGATAGAAGAGGTGAAAAATTGTGCCAATTTCCTAATTACAAACAAAACTTAGTTCTTTCAGTTCTCCACATCTGCCAGCCCTTTTGTTTACTTTTCTCTCCTAGCAGGATATGAGCTAATATCCTGGTAGTAGCGAACCAATCAGATGGCAGAATACCTCATATTCAGAGCTTTTGTGCATAATAAAACCTAATGTTGGCTTTGCCTAAAATATTGCCATGAACGAGCAACAGCCGCACGAAGCCCCCTTAACACTGCATGTCCGCCATCTTGAAAATTTCTTTAACAAATGAGATAACAAAACACCAAAGTATGACAATAAACGACCCAAGAAAACAACGCTGCTTAAAAATAACCTCTTCCTACCTTAATACACTTTCCCCGACCGCCGCTACCTAGTTTATTCTTGTGCATTTCGGCTGTTTCTTCGCGGCAACGAATGACCAAAACGTCCGAGTTCATGGCTTCTTGCCATTTCGCTCGAGCTTGAGCGGCTTGGCTGACGGGCACATTGACCGTGACGGCTTCGCTCGCCTTGTAGTTTTCTTCGGCCTGAAGGATTCCTTGAGAAATTTGAGACAGAGAGGCGGCCGCCTCGAGTCCAGCAACGCGAAGGGCTTCGCTTTGAATGGGGCCCAAGTTCGTCGGGATTTGTTGGACGTGCAAAACGGCCGGCGGTTGCGAGCCATCAGCGCTCGTCGAAAGGGTCACACTGGAGGTTGAAGCGGGGAAAGTGAAGCGAGTGTTTGCTACTTGTATCGCCGCTTGTTGTGTCTCCGTTTCTTGCTGTTCATGTTCGTGGCGGTAGACTGCTTCTGTGACCTCGTGCGCGCTCGGGATCTCTTCGGTGATGTCGATTTGCTGGGCGACTTCGTCTTCGGCTAACGAGAACTCCTCGCCTTGTCGCGAAATTTCCGCTTCCATTCTTCGGTCACGGCTCTTCACGACCGTTTCTCTTGCTTGCAACAACAACGAAAGGCAAACTATTCACGTTTATTCCCTAGTTTTAGTGGCAAAATTCGCAAAAATATACGAGGTTTTTTTTAGTATTTTTAAGACGTTTTAGTGAAGCTCTGCTGGGGGCCTATTCTCCTCGGACTTCAAAGCATGCTTCGGGTTTCTATACCAGAATGCAAGCCGGGCGTGGGTAGCACGCATGGCCAGCACGTGACCAAGTTTCAGAAATCGTTGCGAAAACACGAGTGCAAAATACAGGTTGTACTGCCGACATTTATTATTTGTTAATATGTTTTATTCTTTTCTTTTTGCGAGCTTGTTTTCTGCAAGGCATTGTGTTTTGCTGTTTTGCTTTTATCCAGAGGCATCCTAGCGACAACGATGAACGTGATTCGCTGGCAAAATAATTTGCCGCGAAAAAGTCCAAAACGAACAAATCACGTTGCCAGATTTCTTCTTCGCGCGAACAAATTCGCGTAGTGGAGAACGGGCTTCACGTCCGTGTTTCTAGGGAGTCCGAACTTTTTTGAAAGTTGGGTTTCCAAACATTTGGGTTTCCAACAGTTTTGAAAATGTTTAAAAATTTGTATCAAAGCAAAACAACAGTATGGTCGCCTACTTCTAGCCCTCTTGCCAATACATATCGACTTCATTTAATGTTTTCTCGTAAAAAATGCAAATTAGGGTGTTACCGACTTCATACAAATTCGCAAGCTACATTAGTTAGTATATAAAGTCTCACTTAAATTATTTTCATTCAGAATAATTACAGTTATACATGCAGGTACATTTTGAAAGTCACTATGCATTTGTACAATTATTGCTCATCTTCTTCGACAACAAAAACGCTGTTTCGGCGACTGTTCAAAACTTTTTGCCCTCGCGCATGCACTACACGCGCACGTTCTGTGAATCGCGCGCTCAGTACGCGCACATGTCGCACAAACTCTGCACACAGATGCGACGGCTTTATAACGAAGTCCGGACTGGTTGGTGCCAGCACCGCCAATTGAAAGGCTTCCTTGGACTCAATAATAGTAATACTGATTCCACGCCCTCTGTCCTCGATCGGAATAAAATGTTCTACAGACATGTCGTCTAGCAAAATGTCCTCGTCAGACATCCTGTTTAGGACGCACGTCACCGTACAAGAGCTTTTGTTCATGAAAAATTCCATCAGTCGCGTCGCTAAGGACACTGGGAGAATCAGGAACGCAAGTTGCATGACGGTAATGGATGTGATGGCTTCGACGAATGATGAAACGCTGTTGCGGCGAAGACGCATCTCCCACAGTCGAGGTAAAGCACCTGGAAAAAAACTATAAGAGTTTACTTGATATTTAACTCTATATTTTACCAAATCAGATATATAGTGACTTCTGTTTCCATAAAACATAAACAAGAAGAAAGCAGATTTTGGCAAAGGCTCTAAACCATTGGAAAAGATAGAACATGCAATCACAGCTCATTATACGAGAAAAAAAAGGGAGGCCTAGCCTAACCTTCGGTCCCAACAGGCAAAGAAAAAATGTTGGACGAAGTGTAGCATCGGAGCGACTTGCTACTCTCAATGTTCATTGGATAATAGACAGTAACGTCATCGGGAAACTGGACGCCATTTTGCTTGAAACAAGATCGGAGACTGCCGGCAAGACAGGAAAGAATTACATCACACACTAAAAACAGAAATTACTTCATGTCAACATTTGATTAGACATAGTGGGACCTTATTACTTGCTGAACTATCCTGCTTCGGATGAAGGTATTTTGAAAACTTGCAGACACAATTTTACGATTGATGAAGATAAACATGGCAATATTGATTACGTTTGCGCTGAAGCAGGTTAAACACTAAAGTATACAGTTTTTGTGGAAACACCACGTAAATTTATTTATGCATATTTATTTATTTTACGTGGTGTTTCCACAAAAACTGTATACTTTGGTATTTAATCACCATGCAAACTTTCAAAGAACTTAGGTTAAACACTATTGCAGAAAAGCTATAATCAAAGCCACAACTGAATTGAATGACTTTAACAAGGAGTACTTTCATAACTCCATCCGAAAAAATTCCTGAACGCTAGTTCCACTCAGCGCAGTTATTCGGACACGAAAGTGCCGGATCTGCGGACAGTAGCTGATTCCCTTCATTGCGTATTTTGTGAATACAAGACCATGATGTTTTTCGGATGTGTAGAATATAGCAACTAAGATGGCCTCAAAGCATTATGGTAGTTGCATTCAGGGAACCGGTTACTCTGTTGCGTGGAAACCAGCCTGTGGAGTCATAAAGCCTGATTTTCACGCATCAGCGCTCAGAACATCGCAGGCGATAAAAGGGTGTCCCCGTAATTTTCTGCCCGTGGTGATTTCAAGCAAATTATAAAGTTCTAGAAGAAAAAAACGTTATGAAATGATAGAATTCAAAGGAGTTTTTGTTTTGTTTGGACACCGTGTAGAATGAAACTCATTTTAGTCGACCGATTCCAACTAATAAAACTAAATTCACTGAATCCATTTTAGCTTTCCTTGCTTTAACAACAAATGTTGGAGCCGGCGAACTGAATCGTGTTAGTATGCGCCAGTTTTAAATGCTTCATAAAATTATCCAGCTCTTACCTGACGTTCCGGTTGCTGCGGTAACGATTTCGACATCATTTCTGCTGACAAGATCGGAATAAAAAACTGCTCTTTCGCTTGGAAAGGCAAACGAGAGCGACGTGTCGTCGAAAGTCGTGTCGTTTGACTTGAGTAAATTCTTCACAAAAACACTTGGCCCTGCTAAAAAAGCCATGAGGCTCAGACAGAAGCCTTGAGCAGGCGAAATTTCTTCTCGAAACGAGAACACCTGTCTGTCTAGGAATGAATTCGAAATGGCATACAACAAAGTGTGAACGTCCACAATACAATGTCGAAAACGTAATACAATTACTGCGTTATCAACAGCTACATTCCCATTGGCCGTGTATAGATAAGCCTGCCAGTCTAAACTGCTACCAAAATGTTGAAGGTTTACACTTTTTTCCGCAGAATTGAGTAAACATGGCGAATCAATGTCATATTGATAGACAATTTTGCTACATTGCTCATCATTCATGACCCAGACGAGCTGGCGAAAAATGCGTTTAGGGCTTCGGTGCAAACGCTCGAACGGTTCATTGTCGCCGTTCTGCCCCTCTGTAGCACCACACAACCGGTTTTGGACCAAATATTCGACGTGCTCGGCGGTCACACGGCCTTTTACAGCCAGTAATAGAATTATACTCGGGTTTTGGTCAGCGCGGGCGGTGAAAAACCAAAAGCTCTCAGACGCACTAGCACTGTCGGCTCTGACGTTCTGGGACTTGAGTCGAACATACACGGCCAAGTTTTGCACGATTTTCAGGACCAACGCAGTCGGCACAGCGATCGCAAGAAATGAATATGTGACTGCGAAGACTAACATATTGAGAATACACATTGCGATGAATTTTAAAATTATTATATAACCTGGCGTAGCGAGTGGATGAACGACTTTGGGGATTTTCCGTTTCGTTACAGTTGTTCCCGTTTTTACACCGGGCATTTCAAAACGACGAAGTACCAGGCAATATTTTGCAACTTTTCCCAGACATTTTATCGCGTTCCAACACGAATTCCAAATGCTATATCGCTGCAGATTGTTTCTGTTTCAAAGCGCAGCATGTACATCATAGAAAACAACAACGTTCGATATCAATTTATTGCAGTTTTCGTTTTATTTCGCCGCCATTTTAAATTAACACTTCTTTTACCTAAACACAAACTACACCAACCGTTGTATATTTCCAAAACTACGTATATGTGCAACGAGCCTTCAAGATTCATATAGTTCTATTTATAATATAACGTGTCTATGTGATATGAATACACAATTACTTCTTCGCCTCATTTACATTTGAAAGAACCGTGGGTTGAACCCTTAAAGTGAAACAGTTTAGCACAAGTGCCGACTTCGTTTAGCAATCAATGGCCCTTAGTTAGCGGAAATGTTCGAATTAAGACTCCGACACACTCGATAAGGGTGATGATTACAGCCATTGTAACCTTGTTTGAAGAATAAGAAAACACAGTGTCAAAAAGTTTCCAGCAATTGTTAAAACGAATGCAATGTGTAGACGATAATCAACGTGGACTTTTTTATAAAACCGCATTCTTATCAGTGAGCTTCAATTTGTGTGGACTTTTTGTGGAACAGCAACAAAGATTAAATAATAGCATAACTTCTTACTAAGTTACGTTCGTTTTTTTTGAACCAGAGTAGAGATTATACGATGAAACCCTAGACTTCAGCGTTGAAACGTTTGGCCATAAACTGCAACGTCTTGCTAAGTTACAATTATATTACTAAGATGATATGTGTTGTTTTGATATAAGAAAATCGTACGGATAACAATAATTTGGTGAAAAAGGAGACTAGAGAAGAACCGCAAACGACACAATTAATATGAGCATTTTCCACTCAACATTTATAAATATTCATTTCAATTTTCATTACAAAATAAGCAACAAAACAGTAGTATATTCTGTCGCGACACTCAACGACACCTGCCATATAGACAATGTGTTACAATGGCTGTTTTAGAAAATGAAACGATATTACTTTCTTACAATCACATAGATGATTACTTTAAGAAATAGCTTCGCTAATTAGACGTTTCGCCCTTCCAAAGTGGCGCTCAATCAAGAATTTCACAATGATTTTAAATCAAATGTTGAAAAAAACAACCAAATTTTCTTCAAAGTTTTCGTCACCACCTATCGGATAATGCTAAAACGGCCATTTCCGGCTCGTACTCGACCGGTCAAAAAATCAATGACGTTTTTCCATGAAAATTATATAAACTGGAAACCTTCATTAAATGGCTCAAATGTTATAAATATACATATAATTTTGCTCCTTCAGGTACTTCCAAGTAAAGCCAGTTTAAATCACCGAGATGAAATTTCGCATGAAATGGTTTTTTTCGCAAATGATTTAAGTATTAGAGCTACGCACAATCCCTGACATTGATATCGCCACATTGTCTAACAGCCGTGCCATTGTGTCGTGGACAAATTGGGTAGAACCAGGTTATTTTTCTCATTGCTTACACAAGCATATTAACAAAGTCCAACGTTACCTTCATATTACACAATACGGTGCTTCATTCATTTCACAACACGACAACACTTCACATTTATATGTACAAAATTTAGTTACCATTTTTCATTTCATTTCAAGCTATAGTCACCTCTGTGGTGAACCGACTCGAGCATTTTCAACTAATCTGAAGAAAAGAAAATTATTAGTTTGCTTATACAAATATCGAAATTTGAAATTAGGTTATAAGCATTCTTTTGAGATGCAAGTCTCTCTGCGTGATAGCCACACCATCACAAGCAAAGTAGTATGTAATGTAATGTTGCATGAACGTTTTTCCACAGTGTTTTAGAATGACAGACTACAAATATTGCATAATTTCAAACGTAATAGCAGGGTTTCAATGTACATATAGTTTCTTATACAGTTAATTTGCTTCATTCAAAGTCATGCCATTTCTGACGCAATGAAATCGTCACTAACAAAATCAGGTTTCAACTGAAAATGCAATTCAATTCAAGTCAATTCATCATGAAAATTAGCAACACTAGAGATCGTAAAATTCACGTCTACTTCAAACTGATAATTGCATTTTAAAGTCAGCCGTTTGCCAAAAATGATTTGAAGCTATAAGAATTGAAGGGCGTAATTCTTTTGCTGTCTATACCGGCAACATATTTTTTTGGTACAACACGATGTTTGGCCGGACAGAAAATTTCGCGAAAAAAGATCTTTGCAGGCCGCAAACTACTAATCATTAGTCTTAAGGCAAGAAAAAACATTCAGAAGTAAAGTAGCACAAGAACTTCGCACAGTCACTAGGACAAGTGCCTTTCACCGATGAGATTGTAAATTCGATTCTTAGCGCCGACTGCAGCTTCTCAGGCAAAAAGAGAGCGCTGACTACTCTGCCGAAAGTCGCAGATTTTCTGCCGGCAGTCTGGTTTCCGGTTAGGATAAGTATATTAGGAAACTAATATCACAATTGCTGAGAAGATAAATAGCTTTGATGAAAAATATGCATATAACTAGACAAAAGTAATTATTATATAATTGCATTGAATTGTAAATAGTTATGAACAGCGTTTGTCGAGGAGACAAATATCACATACCATATGATACTAACGTCTAAAACCATGTTTTGATAAACCGAAACGACCGACCAAACGGCAATAGCACTGATTAAAGACAATACAGATAACCGATTCCCCAAAATTGCGTACGTCAGTTTTCATGGCTGCCATATTGCTAGCAAGTGCCTTAAAGAAAGGCATTCACCGCCCGGGACAAATGGTTTTCGAGATGGAAACCGGGGGGTGATGGTCTCTGTTTAGGGAACTTGCTAGGAACATGGCGGAAAGAAAAAATGACTTACGCCAAATCATAGGCTTCACACCTGAGTTGCACATCTGTATAGTCTTCAATCTGTGGCAAGCATGCACAGTCACGTGATATCGTTACGTTTGCGGGTTTCAACTATAGGCGACTAGATGTCAATCATATTGAACTAGGAGCACAAGGTAACGCTTTGAAGCGCTTTCATTTATGTTTTTCCAGCAAAAACGGATGCGAACACAATCAATTTACGACAGAAGGTGCGGCTCATTAAATATATTGAAAATATTTTTACTTTAGACCGTGTGAACCGCGCGTTAAAACGATACGAGACAAAAGCAGTTTTGAAAACGCTCGAAAACGACGCAAATGTGTACATTGACTTAAAATACACTAAATTAGCAGCAGTTTCTGTGCAATACTTAGTGTTTGAATAAGCTTTTTTCTCCATTGATTTCTATATAACTGGATTGCGCATCCGGCTGCAAAAGTGAAGCCAGCG
>JAODVQ020453566.1:0-28932 GCA_025400075.2 Phenganax stokvisi
AGCGTCAAGTCAAAAAGCATAGGAGCAAGCAGTCCAGATGTACATATGTCAGTGGTCTGGTCTTTGCATGGGTCTTCGCCTCGTTGAGTTGCCTTTTATCGCATTCCCTGGGATCAATGGATTTTATAACAGAAGGAAATGTCCCACAAGGCCCTGGAAAAAGCGTCACAGCCATGTCCCCTTAACCCTAGATTTTCAAAACAATACTTTTTTCCTGATATGGGCAAAATGGAATGATAACATATGCAGTATAATAACTGAACACATAAAATAATATAATTGCCTCAAACGAGAAGCACATTGTGGTAAGTTACATTGTGCTCTAATTTGCACAGCTAATGATGTCGATTTGTTTTAGGAGATTTTACATGTCTAACTATCTCATTCAAATTTGAGAGAATGTACAGCTACTTTCTGATTCATGTTTATGGACCTTGTGCATTGATTGTGATGATGTCTTGGATATCCTTTCTCATTCCTCGTAATCACACACCAGCCCGGATATCGTTAGGTATCACTGCTCTGCTCACCACAGTCACAGTGCTCAATCTGTCAAACAACAGTATGCCAAAGGTAACTAGTTGCTAGTTCCAGTATTTCTTATGTATCATTTACAAATTCAGACAAGCCAATTAATTACATTGTGACATTGTCTTCGTACATCCTAACGGATATTAACGCGTTTTTTTAACTTAACATTGGTCAATTATTTCGTTCTAGGTGAATTATATAAAGGCGTTGGATAAGTATTTGATTGGCTGTTTTATGTTCGTGTTTTCTGTGTTGGCCGAGTATTCTATAATTCTCATTATCACAGGCAAGATAAAAAAACGTAGACTTCGCGAAGAACAGGTATTTGCGTTTATCGCCGAAAATTAACCACGAGGAAAAATTTTTATTGTGATAAAAAAGTTCTCTCTATCATCGATGAAGAACTGCACTTGAGATGATTAGCATGAAAACTTCCTAAGCTTCGCTTGAACGTTTAGGAAATTTTCGTACACTTTCGGTCTCGGATATAATAAAATCCTGCCTGAACAAGTTTACAATTGATCTGTCGATATAGTATGAAGGCTTATTCTCACCTTGATTTTTCTTTAGAAAGAAACTAAGCATGATGAATCCGATACAGACGATGATGAAATGCCAACCTACAGATCTCTCAGTGACTACACTGACAAAGAGAGAGCAAAGCAATACTATAACAGTACGGAAGCGGTCAACAGAAAAGATTGGAGAAAAATCATTGCAGAAACAATATTTACTGACGACTTTTTGATAAAGATCGATGAATATGCGAGAATAGCGTTTCCTGTCAGTTTCGCCATATTCAATGCTCTGTACTTTGGCACATACCTTTAGTTATACTTGTCAGCTGCTTTAACGGATTTAGTGTTTGCTTCGCAATAAGATTCTTGTTTTTAGCTATACGGTAGAAGTACAGTTTGTACTCAATGTTACCGGCAGGTTGCCACACGTTATTCACAATAATGCATGATGAGCAACACTCTGGTCAACGTATCTGTACACGCTATCGATCTGAGATCGATCTAGTGTGAACTGTCGTAAACATTTGAGATCGATCTCAGATCCATCTTAGTCAGCTTAATCGTAAAAGGCTAAGATCGATCTCAGATTGACCTGGTTTATTTGTATGAGCGCAGTATCGACATACAACCCAGTGCGAGCCCTACGCAGCAGCGGGGAAAGCGGGGGCCAACTGCCCCCCTCGTGAGGAAACTGAATTTGTGTCTTTCAGAACGTCAATTACTTATTGTTTCGGTAGTTAGGACTTTACTACCATATAGACATACTGCCCTCCCTGGTGAAAACATCTTGCGTACGGCTCTGCCTTTGCCCGCCAGCACCCAAAAACGTCCTTCAGATGACAATCTGCTTCTCAATACGAATGAATTTTTAACGAAAGTCTTCTTGGCAAAATTCCCTGTACTTTGAATCAAGAGGACAAACAAACCTGGTTACACCAGCTCTGGAATGCATATACTAGATGAAAAATCCTTGCAAAGGATGTGAAATAAGAACAAGCAGATGAAATCCTTCGAAAAGTGCACAGACTCTGGTCTTTGAATATACCATGGTTTATCAAAACAAAATAACGAGCAGGGTGCCATCACTCTAGGACTGACTTTCATGGTTCAAAACCTTACCTACCCGGTCCATGATATTCTCAAAAACTGCTGGTTTAAAGACTAGAATATAAACACTCATAGACGCATCAACGCTAGACATTGTACACGCTATTTCAGCAACTCGTCGCGCAAGTCTTTGTAAAGTGAAACTTCATAAAGATTTGACCACTATAAAAATGCAGACACGTTCGTTTGAATCTTTTCTTAAAAATCACTACGTTCTCTAAACTCACAAAGTTGACGCTGATCATGCGCTTATAATATAAGCATGAGTTTACAATACCCATGTTCATTACGACTTACAAAATGTATTCCACTGCGCAGAGGATAGATAAGGTTTACATCGGACAGGAGTAACATAACAGTGGGCAACTAGCGTCTCGCTATTGGTTACTTGGAGGAGGATGTTGACCACCTGGAGTTCCCATGAATCCAGCAGGATATGAAGATGGGTCACGCGATGCATTATAAGCAGGCGGTTGACTTGGAGGAAAAGACTGACCATAACTTGGTATAGAAGGACGATTTGACATGTTGGGACTGGTACGAGGTCCGCCGTATGGCATACTGGGAGATTGCTGTTGAAGATTTGGATTAATCGGGAATGAAGACTGGGCAGGCAAGCTTGCAGTGGAGTACATGCCTGGCATGAGAGGTCTGTTGCCATAATTACTTGATGACATGTACATTGGTACCGAACTTGGTGTCGTCATAGGACCTGTTGTTCCAGGTGATGAGTCACGTGATAGTGGTGAGCTTGCCATACGGATGCTTGCCCCAGGAGAACTACTTCTAGTCAAGGAAGCTTGAGCTCGAGCAGCCGAGGTGTGCATATGTTGTGGAGCCATTTGAGCTTGGTTTACGTGTTTAGGAGGACCTTGCTGCGACGGCTGTTGTTGTTTTGGTAAGATGGGTTGTTGGAACATAGACTGTCGTTGCATCTGTTGAAACTTTTGAAGCATTTGCGGATGCATTTGAAGTTGCTGTTGTTGCTGCTGCATTTGTTGCCGCTGTTGTGGCAACTGGTGTTGTTGTTGTTGTTGTTGTTGCTGTTGGATTGGCAGGGCTTTCGAGGTTGGTGCAGGTGTTGGTTGCAAAGATGTTTGTTGCAGAGGTGGTTGTTGAGGGGCTAATTGTTGTTGCTGGACTTGTTGGGTTGGTTGCAGCGTTGTATCAGCTTGTTGCTCCCCAGCTTGCTTCAATTGTGTGACATGTTGCGATACAGCTGAGGGAGATGACACCGAGATGCCAGTGCTGTTCGGTCTTTCTTGAGAGCCGACGGATGATGGCGACGGACCGACAGAAGGAGGATTGGAACCAGGAGCTGCGCTGTCAACTGCATTGAAATATTTAGAAAATTTTTTTTATATCCTGAGAGACAAGGCGAGCAGATATACATTAGACAGCTTAAGATACCCTGGTTTCGGTGTACAAGGACGGGTGGTATCGCCATTTCGTTTTGCACATTTTGCTGATGTCGGCATTTTTACCCGCAATTTCTACACGTTTTCCGCGGTAAACCTAGGTTTACTCGTACTAAGAATACGGGCACCAGAAATTCACCATACCGTACACCGGAATCGGGGTATCTTAACCTCTCTATTGCTGTGATTGCTGAGCTATATTATGGTAAGTCCAGTAAAGTGGCGTAATGTAGCATGACGTACAATACTATGGTAACAAATGTTGTACCTGGAGTAGGAACTCTGGCAGGTTGATTTGACAACGGTTGCGCAGCCTGGGGTGAATCACTTGCCGTAGACGCTTGCGGGCCCTGAAGTTGATTGGTATCTGAACCCACAGGAGATGCAGTAGTCACGTGACGTGCCCTTATCTCCGCGAGTTTCAATTGTTCTTGATGAAATTGTTGTTTCTCAACCAAAAGCTGTTGGCGCTGATATTCCAACTGAAACAAGAGAAACGACTAAGCAGTATATTCCATGTTTCAGCGTAGATTTCATATAAGATAGCGTTGTTGTAAAAAGAAATGCATTGAAATTGAATATCCTAGAAAAGGAGAGACTACGCATTTTACAGAAAATGCAAAGGAAAGTTTTTGATTGTAAGAACAAATGCTCACGGCTTCTCGTTCTCTGTCCATGATCGTTTCAAGTTCTTCAAAATGCCGAAGTTTAATCTCCAATTTTTTCATCTGAGTTTCGACAAGCAAGGCAACCAACGATTTGATCTTTCTCTCTTCCACTTGAGCTAGATGCTGGTCAATGTGAAATAGATGTATATTGACACTTGAGCTACTCAGGAACTGAACAGTTTCAAATTTCTAGAAGTAATGTATTCAATGCTGTGCGCTTGTACCACAATGGAACTAATGAGAAAGTTGCGAGAGTAATAGAGTAATATTAATAGAGTAATAAAGCGCATAAATATTCCTCATACCTTAGATTTCACAGCTGCGGCAGCTAGAGCAGCTGCAGCCGCAGTCGCCATATTTTCTTTGTTAATTTCCTGAATATCTGCAGTCTTTTCTTTTGATTCGGAGGAACCTTCCTGCAAAACAACAACGCTGGATAAAATCGACAATATTTTGTGTGCATCACGAAGGATGTACGAACCTGTTCTGAAGAACTTTCATCGACCCCATTGTCAAGTTGCATTGCTTCAACTGCACAAGAAACAAAACACAACATCAGCGCATGAAAATATACGATGCATCTTTTTTCACCATAAACGTCTTTCATTGTGCTTAAACAAATATTCTTTCATACAGAAACAACTTGTTTTACGCAGCAATGACGGCGTACTATAGTCAGAAATTCTTCTCGCGAGGGATTAGAATTTTGAGATTTTGATGTGCTGTCAACGTATTCAAAAACGTATTTCTATGACAAGATATCGTGTTAAGGTAATAATATATGAATTTTATAATTTGTATATACGTAGTAATGATAAGTATGACTTCTTTTCAGAGACATTTTTCAAAACACATTCACAACGCATCATCAGAATTTCAACATTGTACTTGTTTGCGAAGAATTGGCTTTCGTAACTTAAATCGGTGCTAAATTAAGAGCTAACCTGGTTCCTTTCCCTTAATCTCAGTCTCCAACTCCTCCGCAGCTTTCTTAACTCGAGCTTCCAGTACAGCCATGGGAATTTCCTCCTTCATTTTACCAAATTCATCTAAAATAAAAGAAACAAAATGACATGAGGATACATAAAAAATGTTTTCCGCCCTCTGGGAAAACTGTAGTATAGTGCAATCAGGTATTCATGAGACATGAAAATTATACTATTAAATTAAGGGCTGTATGCCACAATGTCATTTTTCCACAAACGGAAAACTTTCAACCCTTGGAATGTTTGAATCTTTTGAAAATACTTTAACAGATAGACATGTACTCATTAAAAACATTATTCTAATAAGTATTCTACTTCGTGGTTGTTCATAAACACTTTTTAAATGCAATTAAAAATTTCACGAAAGTGAACGTAGAGCTACATCCGTATAGAAAACGCAACAGTGGAAAGTAGCTCTATCGAAGCGACGATTTGACGAGTGAACTCAAGACAGCAGTAAACTGGCAGGGCAGTAAAAACACGTAAGGTTCACTTCTATAATGCATCCCAACTCACCAAGAGCGGCCTTGGCAGCGGCACTTGCAACTCTCGGATCAACAACTGACGCCAAGAAAGCCACAGTCGACATCACAGGGTTCCCTTGTTGACTAAACGGCACCGGTTGATAAGCCAACGGACCTGGCATATACGTACAGTACAAAAAATCACACTAGTGAAGAACACCATATCTTTTGAACTTAAAAATATCCCACCGTGAATTACGACATTAAAAGCCAGTATAGCAAGGTTAAATAATAAGGCTAAGTAAGAACTTGCTGGGCAAAAAGTATCCTTGAATGAATGTCGCCTGATCCCACTCGTTTCCTGCATGACGTACCTAGCGATCCTGTCGAGTCCTCCAGGAACGGATCTTCAATAGGCAAACGCAGGAAATGAAGGATACATTCATCTTGTGTTCGAGAGCCCACGTGTTCAGCAACTTTGTTCCAATCATCTTTAAACATTTCCAATCCCTACATAAAATAACAACTGTCACAAACTGTCACAAGCGCATGCAATATGCTTATGAGGCCGCAGACCTCCAACAAACGTAGAGTTTCTTGCTCGGTCCATTCTTTTGTCGCGGTTGCTGCCTGAAGAAAAGCAAATTAACAACACTTGAAACAATTGTTTTATTTGGGTGATATACCCTGCCATTACGAAACTCAAATATTAACGGAAAAGACACCGCACAGATAAAGCTTTATAGCTACGTGAAAATGAGGCTGAGCAATATAGAAGTCAGTGTTAACTTGTAAAGTCAAAATACTTTACATTTAACTTTACGTTTTTCCTGCAGCAAAATATTTGGTTTACCTTGAGACTTTTTTTCGACAAATATTGATCAGTTCTCAAACTAAAACAACAACAATGCGATCACGACAGTGTCGTGGTGTCTTTAAAACATCACATGAACCAAAACTATCAAATGTTTGGCTTTGAATATACATTTAAGATTATGTTAGAATATTTACCCAAAGTTAGTGAGATCTGTCTTGGGTGGTTGTTTTCCGGCACTTTCTTCTTTGAATTGAAACATGCGGTCACTTGGAACGTTCTATAAACGACTTTCTTCATTCAAAAGCCCAAGAAATCACTAAACATGCGGGCTCAACAAACAAACAACAAAGTAGTTCCGAAATCTATGGTATTTTGGCTCTAAATTGTGATACAAATTTACAGCAATAGCGTCCCATAAAAAAAATCAAATATGAAAACTAAACTGTATATATTTATTATATATTAAAATAAGATATGGATTAGAGCAGATAAATTTGACTTACCTGAGATCTGGAAGGTTGTAACGGTTGCACACCAGTGGGGGTGTCAGCTAAAATATGAAAATGGGAAGTCGAGGGTGGACCCATGGGAGTGGGGCGACTATCGGCATCCACTTGATAGTTTACCATTCCCCATTGCTCGAGAAAAGCGTGTACTCTAGAAAAATGCAATGAAGTAACACCAAGTTCTGTGATGTCGCTAAAGAAGCGCGTAGCATAGAAATTGAACTGTGGAGAGACATGAAAAGAAATCTGTAGTAATGTTTTCTAAGTCTGCATTGCTCGATAAAGCCACGCTTAGCGGAAAAAAATACAAGATAGTATGAAGTTCAACAAAAGAGTCAACCAATATACTCAACAATGAATGCCCATACCTTAAAATAGAGCAGACATCACCAGCCAAGTTTCTTCGACACGCTGTGGCTGTTAAATAGTCCGTGGGATTCAGTCGATATGAATCAATCATGAAATTTCTGTACGCCACATATCTAGCATGGAAGAGAATAAGTTTGAATAAGTAAATGCAGTAGCTTAGAAATACATCAATAAAATATAAGTATTTGAAAACAGCTCATTAGGTTTATTTACATTTCTGGTGTCTTCGACTTGTTTTGACCATTGAAAAATTCTGGAAGAGCTCGTCTTTCGATAGCGTGAATACTGTACACAGAAAAACGACACGTCAGGTATCATTTCCTGCGTCACAAAGGATCGATTTTATGAGGTACATTCAAAGAATGTTACCTGTTGTAATCAAACCAAGAGGAATAGCTCGGCACAATCACGTGATGACTTTGCTCCGTCAAATTCTCGTCGTAAGATGTCGGATCTTCAAACGTTTCGCCTAACTTCTCTTTAGAATCTTGAGACGACCCAGGAGAACCTGGGGCTGAGCACACATCTTCAGAAGCCTGAGAAAGAAATCGTTCACAAATACGTTTCGACTGTATGCTTGCTTACTAGCAAACAAATGATCAATGACACAACCAACTCACATTCGTTTCATTCTCCTCATCTTCGTCTTGCGTTTTCGGGGGAACTGGGCACGAAAATAAAATGGTGTGAGAACTTCGAGTTATAACATATGCAAATAATTTGAGGGAAGAGTACATATCAGTTGCACAGTACAGTAATTCCCATACCATAATAGACGGTAGTCAATACGTTGCGTAATGTAACGTATTGACTTTACTTTAAGTTACTATTCAATGTTTCTTTAATCAAACAGATGCAACATTGATGCAAAATTGTTGGCGAAAAAATGTTGGATTGATGTTGGATGAACAGTTTAAATGAAATCAAAAAGGCCTTTAGGTACTAATAGTGTAGTCATGAAACAGTTCGGAAGTCAATCTTGCAACAACAACCTGATATATCCAACATGACGCCAGCTTTAAGAGGTCCAGCTCCAGGATCCTTGTTTTTCGCCGCTAAATCCAGAAAGATAAGATGGGCTTTCACTTCGTAACTACAGCTACCACCCACTATATTGAGTATTACCTTCAGTAGTTGGCAAACTTATTTCTTCAATCTAAAAATGTTGACAACATTACAAGCATTATTCATCTGAAGCTACAAACAACATAGTTCGAATGTAGAATAAAAGATGGCACATTAACAGAGCACTTCCTTACTACTGGCACCGGGGGGGGATCAGGTAAATCTTGAGTAACGTCTTCTTCTTTCTGGCTGCAATGTTTAATAATTTTCATTCATAATCCATTATACAATAAGTAGTAAGTCGAGTTGGAATGCATGCATTGTAGATTAGAGCAGTGTGACTTGCCATTCTTCCTCATTTTCTGCTTTACTTTTCACAATTGCAGGGACATTGCTAAAAAGAACGTTGAATTAAGTGCACGTACGAGAGTACTTTAAAGTTTTTCAAAGTGGAGCAGTATACCAATAGCATGCAAATCATCACACATCATCTAGTTACATATTATACACAAACATTGATGATTTTGAATGCATTGCAGTAATATTCATGACTTATGTTCAATAAGAAACAAAACCTTTTCTTGGGAACTACTTTCTTTTTCTTAGCTGACTCTGGAGAAGGGGATCGTTTTCGCTTCTTTTTCTCTACAATTGGAATCGAATTACACCATATAAGCATCTAATGACAACTATACAAACAGTATTGCAAAAACGACAGGTACTGTTGCTGACGAAAATTGAACAAAACATTACCTTCTTCCGGACTGGAAGGTTCCTACAAAAGAAAGAAATTAGCAATATTATTCTCAAACTGGGTTTCAAAATATCATTGAGTTTTCAAATCAACCTGCCAGTGTGCTCAGTTGTTACAGCATTACACAAGTAAGACGACAACGGCTGTGGACCTACAAATTCTATCTAGACCAGTGAATTGTTTGCTGATCTAGAGTACAAGATTGTTATCACAGGAATCAAATATTATTTGAATATGTACAGTAGTTGCAACCAAATCCAAATTAACCATTCAAATGTCGAATTCAAAATAACCATCCAAAATTTAAAAGGAATTTGAAATGGGATTGAAATATGAACATGCATATTGTAGTTAAAGTGAGGATTTGATCAACCATGCCTGCCTTTCCACAAAGAATAGCTAATGATATTTAAAGCAGAACCCTAACTTCTCCCTCCTGTTTTCCTCCACTTCTCAAACTCTTACGTCTCTTCCTCACTAAATTGAAAAATTGTATCATGAGAAATGTAAAGAGAAATTATCTTAAAAAGGCCTGCCATGTGAAGAAGTGATTACTCATCCAGCAGGACCTTCCTGAATGACATTATCACATACCATCCAAAGGTGCACCTTCTTTTCCTTTTCTATCACCCTGCAAGAAAAACTGATCCAATACACTGTGCTGGGGGAAAAACATTTTAGGAGATATTGAAAGAAATGTCATACTGTCAGAGATAAAGCATCAACAATTTCATAATCTTCTTCATTCATCCATTCATTAAAAACATCTAGATCTGTCAACCATCGACCATTTACCTGACAAACGTAGAATTAACTCAGCACTGCACAACAAAACTAACTAGAATGTATATTGCTCACCTCCCACTGTCCTTGGCGTTGTGGTTGAGGTTCAGGTTCATCACCCACTTCTTCATTTGAAACCCATGTGTCATAACTGGAAAACAGTAAATATAATTTCTTTGCATATATTTCAAAAACAGATACCCATCTCAAAAATAAGAGGTAGAAGTATCTTCCTGTTTATGCACTGATAGAAGGTCGCAGTCTTGAACTGTCCATACCTGTCTGGAAAATACCACCAATGAACTAGCACCTGGTCATCTCGTTTCTCAATAGGACGCAACCAATCATCTATTAATCAAAAATATATAACAGATTTGAACTTTTCTCTTCAGACAAACTGGTTTTCCATTCACCCAGCATTTTAATTTTTCTACAAAGACTCACCATCTTCTGAAGGAGGAGGTATGGGGTGCACAATGTGTGTTGCAGATACTTTTTCTTCAGTAATAGATCCCTGTGAATGTCACTACATCTCAATAAAATTGCATCACCAAGAGAATACTAGCATTTTATTGTGTTTCAGCGAACAGAGATCCAAACTTATATATTTCATAAAAACATTTTTATCACCTCCTATAATCCAGCACTTACATTATGTTTCTTTAAAATATCTTTCAACTTTGCTAACATTACTGCTTCAATATCAGGCATAAGATAAACAATTGGTACAGAGAGAAACTTTCCCTAGAAACAAGAAAACTCATTTAAAACATCTGGAACAACACACAACTTTCTCCAAATTACCAAGCAAGCATTTTTAGACTAGAATGGTCCTGGGCATCTACCTCATACTTCTCTATACAATCTTTGTACCTCTTTCAAACTTTTTTCAATGTTCAAGAAAAGTTCAACATTTCTGTCCATTCTTGATGGTGACTGAAAATCAAATCTTCTCCTGGAAACAAAACACATCATCAAAATGCATTTCAGTTGATAAAACAACTGAAAAATTCTGCAACTTACCACCCTTGTTCTGTTTTCGTTTTGAAAACTGTTGCAAGAATGTGACACAATGACCCACCAGGACTATAGTCCAGAAACAACTTCATCTACACAAATAATACACAAAAGATAGAGTGCTTAGAAAACAACTTAACTTCACAAGATGCAAAAACTAACTTACAGGAAGCTTGCACAACAATCGTTTATTTCCATTAACTCCAAAGTTGTCCTACATAAAAGTAATGTAGATATATCAACCCCATCTACAGGTGACAAGAGCCTTTATCTGATAACGAAAGAGTCAAATATGTTTCTGCAAAAAGCACCCAATCAATGCCTTCTTGGTAAAACAAATATTTCACTCTTCTAGAGCAGAAAATCATCTTGCAATAAGCAGTAAAATAACAATTCCAATTTGCAGTAAAGTCCTATCTACAATCCTCCCAAAACATTTTAACCCTGTAATGCTAACTGGCACTAACAACTGCATAAAAGAAGAAATAATGAATCTGTAAGAATATTGGAGTGTATTCTGTATTATTTTGTGACTTGAAATTGTATTAAGGGCGTGAAAGGCATTGATAATTTACATTATTATACATTGTAGTAAAAACACACGTTTTGATTGGTTAATAGCCAACTATTAATTACAGCAATCTCGTAACCTGCAGATAATTGAATTATCTGCATGCAAACAATTCAATTAACTGTAGGTTGAGCCCGCGATTGGCCATACTGCAAATTGTTTTTATGCGAAAACAATCAAAAATTCAAAACAACAAACGAAAGTCAATGAGGATGAGCGGTTTTTAAGTCTTTCTGAACACGTTGGTTTCTTGCAATGTATAATAAAAAAATTATTGAATCCAGTTTTTGTGATATGCAGAATTACCAAGGTCTCGGGGTAAGTGTTATCAGCCTCGCCTACTGCTCGGCAGAGAACACTTACCTTGACCTTGATAATTCTGCATATCACAAAAACCTCATGCAATAATTGTATAACATTGGGGGGGGGGATAAAATCCTCCTTGGGGGGTAGCAAAGTCTTTCTGGGGTGCAAAAAACTTCTGGGGCTGTGCGCCCCCTGTGCACACAAACACACACAGCTTGAAAATTCGTCTAGGGGTTAAAGAAGACCCAAATGGACAAATTAAGGCAAGAACTAGACAAAGAGCCAGCCACATGTAAGGGGCTCACAGTCATCATACAACACATATAACACATAATCAAAACATGTACAGTATTTTACCTCCTGAAACTGAAGTAGCTGGCCTGTGAGATTTGCAAGACCCTTATTCGTTGGAGGTTCTGCTTGAACATACTGAAACAAGTAAATGTTCATGTTTGTCAGACTGTCACAGAAATATAAAGCCAGAATTTATTGCGTTAACAATGCACGAAGAGAAATTGAAAATAATTTCTGATTTACCTTTTTGCAGTTTTTCAGCAAATACTGTTTAACTTGTTCGAACTGTTCACAGACAGAAGGAGATTCATAAAGTTTCCAATCGGGTCCACCGTCTTTCTTTCTCACCGCCATCTTTGAACAAAAAAACGTGCTCATTGTAAAGCAAAACAGTGATAATCAATAGACTAGTGCCAGTCCCTTGATTGTTTTTACGTTCTACCCCCCAGCCAATGAATTCTCCAATGATTTATTTATCCGTAAAAATTTAGAAAGTAAGACTAAGCCACTGAACTAAAAATATGAACTAAGCCGGCTGCATTCTCCCGACTTCCCTTAGTGACCAGTAAAGCAGAAAAACGAAAACCAGACCAAAACAAAATAAAAAATTACTCATGTAGACAGGGGGTTGGTTAACATGCGTGGGTGTTGCGTGAGATCTTCGTTTGACTAGGCTGATTCTGATTTCATTTGTTTATTTCTGGAAGATTACATAGTTGTTTAGCAAGGGTTATTCCATAAAATTATTCTACAATCTGAGCTATCAAGATGGCGGCAGTAAACTGGCTTTGCGTTCCTTTAAAACGTTCTAGTAGTAACGAAGTTGATTTCAAAAAACCTCTGGAAAAGTTTATAAAATCAACGTTCTCGGCTGAAATCTATAGCGATCTGAAAGACAGTATTATTGAGTTAAACAAAATGCGAAGTAGTGCAGTGAATCGAGCTCCAGAGAAACATCAGTCTTCCCTTGATACGATCTTGAGGTAACTGAAAGAAGGGAATTAGATTACCTGGATGAGGCATGAAATTTTGTCTCAGCAGAGGCAGGAAATGTTTTTCACCCTCCCTTGTTATCTACAAATTTCACAGAAGAGAGTATCTATCATTACTATTATCAGAGTGTGACTCGACATTAACCAATCAAGCTGTATAATTATTTTATAGATATTACGACCAACTTGTGTCCATGGAAAGTAAGCTGCCAATCTCAGAAAACCAGGTATTTTCAGACCTTTGTGACTGTACTTCGTTCACTGAAGCATTATAGTTTCTAAGAATTTTGATAAAATACTTTGATGCCATAGTTTTGTTGGTTGTAGATTCGAATTACATTCTCATGGTACAATGCTTTTGATAAGGGTTCGTGGTTATCCAGTGACAAAGCAGGTTGGACACATTCACTTTTAGAGATGTTACATAAATTGCTTGAAGTTTAATTGATAAAAACTGGTTTCCTTTGTTGTTCACTTGAATAAACGCTGAAGTGTTTCGACTGTCCAAATAAAAAATAGTTTCCTGCTTAGTCCCAATCAGAGTGATACTCTTCCCATATAAGTATTAACAACTTACAATTCACGCAGCTTCAAATCACTTCATGTAGCTCTAGCCAGTGCTTCATATGAGAAGATATGTTTATTATTCAACATCGCTGCTTTGCAAAGTCAAATCGCTGCAACTCAGAATTTAACATCAGATGATGGACTAAAAGCTGCTGCCAAATATTTTCAGGTAAATCAGATTTTGTCTTGTCAGAGCTCTTGGGAAGGCATAACAACATACTCATTTGTTCATTCATTAACAGGCGTCTTCTGGAACATTTCAAATGATAAAAGATAAAATATTTAGTGTTTTACATCAAGTTCCCACATCTGACTTGTCACTGGAGTCTTTGACTGCTCTCATAGACATCATGTTGGCACAAGCACAAGAAGCATTTTGTTTAAAAGCTATCCAAGGTAGTACATGTGATCTCTATGGATGAATCTGTTAGTGAGATCCATGCTTTAATTGTAGCTTCTTTCTGTTTCGTTTTTGTATTAAAGCTTTTCTTGCCAGTGTACTGATGATTGTTTGTGTTTTAGACAAAATGAAGGCATCTATAATTGCTAAAGTTGCAGCTCAAACCTCAGATTTCTACAACAGTGCTGTGCAGTCTGCCAACGTTACTGCTGTGAGACAACTTTTCGACAAGGTATGCCTTTAGTACTTTGAATGTCAAGTAAAAAATTCTGTGTTTCAATTGTACGATCTTTTAGGAATGGGTTCCAATGTTATCAGGAAAGAAAAATTACTTCATAGCACTTGCAGAATATCATCAAGCTGTCGTTGCCAAGGATAAAGGTGCTTATGGTGAACAAGTTTCAAGACTAAAGGTACCTTTTGTAGTTTGCATCGCAGACACTGCCTGTTAATATTTAGATTTGGCTTGTAAACATCTCAGCTTTTTGAAAAGACTATAGCTGTTTTGTTTACTGAATTGATCCCTCCATTTGGCTGCAAAACCAGTATCTTGAACAGAATAATGTTGTTTTCTGTATTCATGTGCTATATTTCATCTTCAGGTAGCCCTGGATCGCATTTCAGACACAGTGCGTGTTGGCCAAGGAACAGTGAATGTACAGGTGATTTTCCATTCCATAGAAGGAACAATGGCAGGGTAGATGATATTTATAAATTGTTCATAGTCACTTTAGTTTTGATTTTCTTTTATTTTCACTTAATATTGCTGGATACCTGCCTGAAATAGTGAACGTTTTCAGCATTGAAAGATTTTTTATTATATCTCAACCTCGGATACAAGTTACAGTACCTACAGCTTTTATGCATCCGCAGTTCGATAAGGATTCAAATAGATTTAGTCGTAAAATGAAACGAAATATTTCAGACCTGGTCTGAGAAAATCAACCGTGCCCACAGTGAAGCAAAGAAAGACAACGATTTTATTTACCATGACCAAGAACCAAGGCCGGATGCTTTACAAGCGATTGGCCGAGCTGCTCTCGCTAAATCAGTGGCGCTGGGACCTACTCCAATAACAAGCAACTTTAAAGATATTTTTGAGAGTTTAGTACCAACCGCTGTGCACCAAGCTTTGCTGGCGTTTGAGTCAAGACAAGCTGAGATCACAAATATTGAAGTTGGTCGATTACGTGCAGCAACTCAGGAATTGAAGAGGTACATGTTACGGAATGCACAGTTATGATTTAGTTGAACATGAAATTCAAATCTTAGTATGATTTCTCGTTTACAGTGTTTTAGCGTCTTTGAACTTGCCTGCCGCGCTTGAAGATTTATCTGGTGAACAAGTTCCAAAATCTGTGTTAGAGAAAGCTGCATTCGTGCGAGAGAAAGGGGGTCTGGATACTATTGATCATCAATTGCAAGCCTTGCCTGATCTCTTAAACAGAAACCGCGAGATTTTAGATGAGGTACGTACAATACGTCGTGTGTGTAATTGTACATGATGACTTCATTTCGTGAGTAGCGTTTCTTCTTCTTTATGCTCCTTTGTCATTATTTTAGGCTGTTCGTTTGTTGGACGAGGAGGAACGACAGGACACTCAAATGAGAGAACATTTCAATGAAAAATGGACACCAAAGCCGTCAGCTGAGCTCACGCTGAATTTGCGGGAGGAGTGTGGCAAGTACAGGGCCATTGTAGAAAATGCAACAAACGCGGATAAAATTGTGAAAGAAAAATACAACACACATCGGCAAGCAATGGAGCTACTGTCTAAGAGTGACGTAAGTCTCCAAGTTTTGAAATTAACCGCAAGACTCGGCTGTTTTTTGAGTATGTGAAGATGTACTGAAGAAAACTGACGAGCTATATTTCTGTTAGTCGAGAGTCGTAGCTCGTGAGATGCGAGACTAATCAATTTCGTGAATAGCTGAATTTAATGTTGCCTTGAACCGAACCTTGACTTGTACAAACTCCTTCATTAAGTTTCTTTTCCAATCACTAGGCTGAGATAGCCACCAGCCTTCCGTCAGTGCAATCATCGAATCAGTCAGCGAGCCCTATCGTCTTGGAATTACGTCATCTCCTGGAAGAAGTTGAAACTATTCAAGCAGAACGTGAAGTGGTGGAAAGTGAATTCACTTCACCATCTCAAGATATGGGTATTGTTCTTCTCTGTTTCATTTCTGTGAACTGTAATACAACTTTATAAAAACAATAATATAAAGTATATAAAAATTCTATTTTTCTGCAGCTGCGAAATTCCTAGGCGCCCTGGCGGCGGATGGAACGATTACAGATATTGAAGGAATCACATCCAGTGGTTTAGAAGAAAAATATAATCCTTTGAGAGAACAGGCTGAAGATTCTCTAAAACGTCAAGAAACTTTGCTTAACAAAGTTAAGGTTGGAATATCTGGTATACTTATATGCATCATAAATATATGTGCTGTTTTTGCTGTTGAAAATTTTCACAGTAGATGCAATGTTTCAAAACAAAAAACAGGCTTGTAGCTACTGAATAGCAAGTCTTAGTAGTTTGTTCAAGGCAAGGCTGACGACTATAGTTCCTGTGAAGTTAGAAACATTTATAAAAAATGCAGAGTTAAACAATCTTGGTAATCTTGTATTTAGGAAACAAACGATAGATTCGTTGCTGAAAAAACGTCCGGTCAAGCTGCTACTGAACGCGAAAAGATTTTGAAAGACTTGGCTGCCGCTTACGACGTGTACACAGAGTTGTCATCGAACTTGATTGAGGGAACCAAGGTTTGTTGCACGTTTCTACAGATAGTTTCTGAACACAAACTTTCCTGCTTCTCTGCTATGCCTTTCGTTGACGCGTGTAATGTGACTTCGAATGAAGAAATTACTGATTTTATATTAATCCTTTTGTAGTTTTATAACGACCTGACTGCGATACTACTGAAGTATCAGACAAAAATCTCTGATCTTGTGTTTGCTCGAAAGACGGAGAAAGAGGATCTATCTAGGTAAATTATGGGTGGAGTACACGCGCTGTCATGTTTCATCCGTGGAGTTGTTATAACTTTGCTCAAAAATATTTTCACAGAGAACTACAGCAATCCTTGGCAAACGCCCCTGCGGGTGCTATGCCAGACGCCCCGAAACACCACGAAGGTAAGAAGTGTTCATTTGATATGATTCCATTTAGATATATGTCTAATTTTATCTCACTTTTTATTTTTCAGCACCAGATCGTCCTAAGCCCCCAGCTCGGCCATCACGGCCTCCGCGTAAAACAGATCCAACACCTAGTGTACCCCAACAACCCCCAGTGCCCCAACAGGCTGCTGCTCAGTATCCCCAAGGACACCCTCAGACTTCTGGTTACCCTGGTGTGCCATCAGCTCCCTATGTTAGTCCCCCCGGAGGATATCAGCCCATGCCAACACCAGTGTATCAAGCCTATCCGAATTATGCCCCTCCCGGAGGTATTCCTACTGTTGCACCCGTGTATTCCGGGTACCCAGGTGGGGCACTTCCCCCTACATGGCATTACCAAGGACAAGGTTACCCACAGCAACAGTATCCCTACCCAGGTTACCCTTACCAAGGACCTCCGGGGGGTGGATACCCCGGTCAGTGACCAGACAATTTATTATACTGCTTTAGTACTCATGAGGTAAGTGTTGCGTATAAACTGACAATTTTTGCATTCTGCTTTTGACATAGATGGTACTAAGTAGTAAATATTATTGCAAAACAGAAACGAGTTACTCTGGAAAATTTGTTTTCCGCTATATAAATTTCGTGATTCATGGAAATGTCATATCTATATTGTAAGTAAGCAATTTATTACATCGCTAGGTGCCAAGTGCCCTTTTATTCCAATGCCTCCTCCTACTAAAAATAGTTAATTTCTTGCACCTTGGATAAAAATAGCTGATTATGTTTAGGATGAAGTAATTGTCTGTTGTATTTTGTTACCTCAACCGCTATACTATTAAGTAAAAAATGTTCTTTCAAAGTTATTGAAAAATATGCGCTATGATAAGAATGCTATCCAATATATTGTATTGAACAGCATGAACGTTATTGGAAAGCAAACCCTAGCTAGTTCATCTATATCTCTAACCGTTAAACGTTTTAAATATTCCTTAGTTTTTACCATCAAGTTTTTCTTCTTCGGCTTTGCATCTTCGTGAATGTACGTACAAACTTCGTTATCGCGTCGGATCTTAGCGTACATGCTTTTCGCACTCGTTTTTGGTTCATTGTTGAACGGGCGTTTTGCAGCCTCCTGAACGATATTATCATAGCAGAAATGTTATGACGCGAACTTTGTGGCAGATGTTTTATTATTGATGAAAAAATGGTTATGCCAGCGTGTTCATTCATTCATGCGTTACTGGTGATATTACCTTCGCCTTTTCTTCCTGTTCCACTTTCTTCTGAATCTCCATAATTTTTCTTCTTCGTTGACAAAGATTTTCCAGATACAGGACAATCGTGTATTCGACAAGAACAGCGAACACAAACAGAAAACAACAAATGAGATACCAGTCTATTGCTTTCACGTAGGAAACCTGCATGATATATATATATATAACTGATACGTCGGTACATGGGTAATTGTTCTAGGAGAAGTTATATTTGCACTTCTTCTGTATCCGATTCCTTTCTCAATTTCGAATATTATCAAATATTTAGATAACGCATTTCGTTACCTTTGGCATGGAATTATTGAGAATATTGAGAATGGTCGTTGTCGTCAACACTGACGTAATTCCAAGTGTGACTCTGGCCGCTGTGGATTCGAGCGGAATACAAAATGATATCCAGGATAACACCACAATAAGTGCTGAAGGAGAATACACATGAACTAAAAAATATCCCATCTTTCTTTTGATAGTGATCACCGCTCGAATTCCGCTCCAATTTCCTGCCAAATAATAGGAATTAGATCTGAATGCAATGATACCAATGCTAAATTACAAACCAGCATTATAATGCCTGATTTTGATATAATAATTTATCGGCAACATTTTACTGAGGATTCGCTCTGTGTGCATGGTGGATCATTGATACACGAACTTTCATGGGTCTGAGAACGTTGCTGAAATTCGAATATGATATAAGACAAAGTTTTTAATTAATGAAACTCACCAGACATATACTGCGTATGAAGTGGCAGCATAAGAGTTTGAGAGATGTTATGTTGAGGTAAGTCCCTCAATGGTATTGCCAGTCCGCCGTCACTTCTGTTTTCCCAAACTAGAATCACATCCCGGTCACTGTAGCTGTCTGAAATAAAAACTACTCGTAGATATTACTCACCATCTATAGAGCTTATAGCAGTATGAATCAATGCTTACAACTTTCTATATCCAAGTTGCATTTTTGTTCATCATTGGGAAACATTCGTAAATTCATATGACACGAGGACTTCACTGAAACTCTAAATTAGAGAATTGAAAATGTTGAGTTAACAACATTAAAGTAAAGCAAATTTTGCCTTTCGCTGATAAACTTAATGAATCAAAACAACAGAAAATCAAAACAAGAAGTGTTCCGACAGTCGTTTGCATGATAACCCACCGAATATATAAATCTTACCTCGAATTTAAATGAACGCCTCCATCTGATCCAATCGTAAGAAGTTTATTGTCCATTGTCACTTTATGAAATTTTGATTCTTTCGAATTCACAAAGTAAGTATCTGGTGTCCAAATTTTGTCCAGAACTTTATTACTGATTGTATACGTTGTGTTTTGCATATGAGCCAGTCTAGGGTCCACCCATAGCTGACGTAAAAAGAAATCCATTTTAAAATCCTGCATGAGAGAAACCAGTGTTTCGTAAGTAGGTAATATTCAAACATATAAACTAGTTGATGAACAAACTTAATTATTCCTGTGTGACTGGGCGCTAATCGATTTTTCTAGCTCTTATTGGTTAGTTAATTAGGCAGACTAGCTCGGTAGTTGGATCTGTCAGGATCAACGGAAATATATTGCAGCACATTCGTTGTTGTTATATATTTCATACCATATCAATGACATTAATTGAATCCAAAGCTATCACCCATAAGCCGACTTGTACCTTTACAGGTCCACCTAAAATATAAGTTTGTGATGTGCTCTTAAGATCACAACATATTTAGCATTCAAACACAAACATATCCAACAATTGATGCAATAGACAAGTATTTTCCTCTAAAAATCACTCACCACCAATATTAGGTCGAAGTCTTCTATCATATTTATCTTCGTGCAGTAAATCATCAAGCAACGCACTTATTCCATCCTTTCCATGATTAGGCGCTACCATTTCACTTCTACTGTGATTGTGTTTATCTGTCGAATCTCTCTTGGTGCCCGTCATGTTTCGATCGTTCAAGATTCTACTAAAAGACAATAGGGAGTTAGGAAAGGATAAATGACTGACTCGAGGATCCATGCTTTTTTTGCGGTAAATGAAACCTGGTGTACACTTGATCATGTATCATCCATGGAACATGGAATATCCAAAGTAAAAGAGTAATGGAACATGTAAGGTAAAAAAATCAATCTTACAGTAAAATGACTGACTGAAATATGCCACTTGACTGACTGCTTTAAATTAAAACTCTGGTTAGTTCGTTTCTACACGTAATAGCTGTGCACATAGTTCTGCCCTTTCACGACGCACATGCTGTGCAGAGGTTAGGAGTATCAGTGTAGCAAATATTTTCTTGATTCTTCATGCACCATAATTCAAGACTTTTAACATTATCACTGACTCTACAAAATGCTCATTACAAAGATCGAAGCAGTGACCTGCGGCCAGATCCAATATACGCCGAATTGCGGATCCCGCATGATACGAAAGTTTGGATAAAAAGTTTGCTGATATACGCGACTGCATAACAAGATCTTCAAATTTCTGACTCATCTTACCTCTGCATAGTTATCTCAGTTTTGTTCAAAATGACGCAGATTGTATATAAAATCTTCAAAATATCTTGCCGTCCAAATGAACTACTTGCACGCATCTTTGATTTCTCTTCATTCAACTTACAAAATGACTTTCTCTTGAGTCGGTGAAAGATGAATTTCCTTTACCTGGAGTGAAAACAAGGTGTCGGTGGAGGAAGGGATAACCGTGGCAAACAGTTCATACAAGAAAACAATGATCACAGTCATTTCGTAAAAACTTTCAGTTGTTGTACCTATAGTATATGTGTTAACGGATAAACTGGCTCAGAAATACACTAAATAATCAACTAACGGTGAAAAAACCCTTTAAGTAAATGTACCTTATCTACACAAATACTTATTAAAGACAGAATCAGGTCTAATCATGGCTCCAAGTGACGATGCAATCTGTTTAAACTATATTTCTTATCAAGAGTTTCAGTTCGTTTAACATGCATAGCGGTAAAAACCGCAGGTTTTTTTACCGCAGTTCTTTTTCAAAGAACTTAAAAACCGCAGGTGCCTCAAATACGAACATTTTACTTTTACAGGCCACGCACAAAATCTCCAACAAAACCGCAGTTCTATCTTTAAATATGCAGCTGATTGCAGTAAAGCTAGTTTGCTATAGTTAATAGAATTTTGTGAGGCCCATTTTCAACCTTTCATGAGCGAAAATGCTCACCGAAAGTTTTACGGTTTTCAGAACATACTTTCAACACAAGCGTGAGACATGTTTCAGTATGATAGCTATTCCGGCTTCGGCCTATAACACTGGATTCATTGGCTGAAGTGATAAATTTCGAAAAATCGCTTTCAATAAATTGTGGTTTACCTAGTGGTTGTGATGAAACAAGAATGTACAAAAATTGTGCAAGTCTGGCACGATGTCCACAAATTTTGACAGGTGCATTGACCAACAACATTAATTTCAGAAAAAATCCACTTCTCTTTCAATTTCCCTAATATATAACCCAGCTTTCATATCAATAATTAGCTAAGTCACTACAATATTCATATGGATGAAATTTTATCGACGTTTTAGCCATCATTTCATGACATGAGGAAGACAATTGGAAAAAGGAGACATTCATTAATGCACTGTGAGACCATAACGGCTTGTATGCATCAAGACTCTATGCCTGCAGTCGTAGCCGCTAGATTTAATGCTGCTAACCCGAAAAAACGAGTGAGAATACTATAACTTGTACGTACATCTTGGCTCCATGATTTATTATCTTCAAACTCGTTCACGTTTCGTTTACTCTGTTTTAATCTGCAACGCTCCTGCATAGAGGTACAGACCTGAACCTTAATTATTGAACATCGATGAAGCCACATGATAAACATTATAGAGTTGCAGGTGCTAAAATCTCACCAGATACCGATCACATCAGTTTTGACTACAAGAGAGCGCAGTTCGTTTTTCAATGGCAGATGACTGAAAACGGGAAGAAAGTGGTCTAGACATGAACAAAATCAGAAAAGGAGGTGCTTGAACATTGACATTGTAACACAACAGTAGACATGAAAATGAGCATGCCATGTAGCTAGGTCTCATCAGTGTTTGTGTAACAAGATTAGTGTGCGGGAAAACCACGAACACTACCCTGGATAATACTATCTATAAAATGCATGCATAGCTAATGTAAGCTTGTTATCAAGACGTTCTTCAAAACGACCATTTGATCTCACTCATCAATGCACTATAGGTACAAATGCATGCAAACACACGCAGTAAATTGATTATTTATATTTCATTGTTCAGCTCAGCTGGCACTTTCACCTCCCATGATCTAGCTCTGAGGATTTAGCAAATGTGAAAGTGGAGAAGCATTACAGCATGCTGTTTTTAACTTAATTGCGTGCTGAGAAATTTTATATAAGTCTTGAAATGTTAATGTGGTTGCCAGGAAAATTTCGTCACAGTGCGCCAACTATGAGCAAACAAAACAGGCTTTTCTTGATGAATGTCAGAACGCCATCGTAACGGCGAAAAAAGTCGCAATATCCATTTCGTAGTGGTAGTAATTGTTTCGTAAAAGACTATTCATTTAATTAAACACCTCATTCTCGCAACAACACCTACATGCACCTACTGAATATCCTCTCACTGAATGCAAATCACATTATACCCAGTATAGCAGTAATCAGCCTTCAGCAGCTGTGACGTCGGGCCAATGATTTCGATTTAAGGTCGAAAAGTTGCATATAGTTCATTAGTTCATCTTGCATCCTTAGTTTTGCTTTTATTTTTAGGATAGAGACCAACGATAAGCTCATTGCTTCCGGATTATATCGAGGAAATGAAAAAACCGAGACATGATTAGCAACGGTGTAATCTTGGGCTTCGTGCATGATGCAGTCAACAGCGAAATTTTCTTATTTCCTTTGAAAAGTAGACAAACAAACTATTTTAGCGTCTAGATAGGAAAATGATCAAAATTGCGAATTCAAATTGGTAATTTCGTGCAACGTCATGGAAAAGAAGTTAAGTTTTACAGTTAGATACAAGACAAAAAGGGAAAATATGAAATCCAATAGATCAGTATAAATTTAAAGAACAGTATATTAGATTGTTCTTTCATCACTTGCATTCATGGATGTACGTGCTTTTAACTGTAACATGCATACAAGTGCTGAAATTATCGAGTAACGCTCACTTTACCTGGATCTTCTTTATTTCAAATACATAGAGCGCCATCAAAAGTCTGTTTTTCAAAGCTTATTGCAGGTGAAAATATGATCACGTAGTGGTGTAAAAAACGAATGTTTTTTACACCTGATAGAACGCTTACTCTTACTCTTTCACTTAAAGTCGAACATACCAGAGTTGACAAAAAACAGAGACTTCGACGATTTAGACAAAAGACAGAGACTTAGACAAAATATGTTTCCAATTTAATGAGTTCGCGCAAAAATGCAGTCAAAAGCAAATATAAATGCATTTTTAATCTTACCCACTTTTTTTTATGTTAATAGCTTTTGCAGATGTTTTCTATCGCATAATGTGATCATTTAGAAATTATTGAATGTTAGATATACGAGATAAAAGGGTACTGTCTACTCTCACGTCCAAGAAATAAAAAACAATAGAGTTCTCGCAATATGTTCTCGCACTATGAATGTCTGCTACATCACTTGTAATTGATTTTACGGCAGCATTCACAAAGCTACAAATAAAACGTATACAATATAATTGCTGCCAAGCCTTAGCGAGGCAGCACACTATCTTGACACCCTTGCGATCTCAATTTGATTCTCCAGGTTTGAAATTTCGATTTGGGTTTGGATCACTTTGGATGTTTATCGTAAAGCCGGAGGATTGGAAACTTACTATTGCAAAGGGGTGTCGATTTCTGATTTCAATTTTATGGCAAACTCTACATGTGATTACTGTAATTAAAATAAATACTACATTTATTTACTTTGCGGTTTGCTTTGACTCTATCTATCTTCATTCGTACGCGCTACTGTTCATCAGGGTGACAAGCGTTTTGGCCAGGAATCAAGAGGCAAACAATGTAGCTTCATGGCATTTTCTCAAGTACTGCTTTTAAACGGACACGAATTAAAAATTGAATTCGCGGAAACAAATTTTCCGCTATACTCATTGACCTACTACAGGGCTACTTGTTTATTAATGCCCATATTTTTCTGACAAATCCTGGAAGAAGTCAACGCAGTTCAGGTAAGAGAAAAAGGTTCGAAAATGAATTAGAGAGATTGAT
Source organism: Phenganax stokvisi (assembly GCA_025400075.2). NCBI lineage: Eukaryota > Metazoa > Cnidaria > Anthozoa > Malacalcyonacea > Clavulariidae > Phenganax > Phenganax stokvisi. The sequence continues at coordinate 24,786 of JAODVQ020453566.1, forward strand.
TCCATGCTGGAAGGTATTTTAGTCAATATGAAGAAGATTGTAAATGTTTACAGTTTTCGGTATAATTACGGCTTAATATTTTCTTGAAATTTCTCCAACTCTTTTAAATCTCCAACTCTTAAAGTCCGTTACGCCACTGCATATAGCCCAAGTTTTGCGAAATATAACATAGATAGTATATTACAGCACTAAGAGCATTTAAGATCAAGATTCGTGAGCTCGTACGTCGTCTATTTTTAAAATCATCTTAACTAGTTGAGTAGCGAGATTGATCTGCTGTTTCTTCCCGATTAACGTTTCTATAACATGCTGCTCACGCATATCTGAAAACATAAAGAATTGGAGAAAATTAATGCGACCACATGGTTATATCCATTACTATTGAAAATGTCTAATATGAACGCCAACCACACTTACAAGTGGTTGAGAGCTGACAATCAAATGTAGTCTATACGCTAATTTTCCTCTAGATCAACAAAGACAACGTTCCGAATATGTTTTAACTTGAACAAAACATGTTATAACTGTGCACTCTTGAAGTCTAGTCGTCATTTGATGCAAATTACTTCTCTAAAAACATATTGCTTCAAAAAATTCCTCTTTCGTACCGTTAGAGCCGTTGTTCATGCAGTCAATACCAAGTCGTGGGTTTTTCTCCGCTACTTGACGAGATTTGATATCAGCAACTGTTTTAATAGGATTATACCCGGAGTTTTCAGCCAGTGCTAGTGGAATGGCCTCCAGTGCTTCAGCAAACGATCTCATTGCATATTGCTCTAGTGTAGATATCTGAAAATTGATTAAAATGTTATCAAATTCTAGACTGAACACCTGCGTGGATAGCATGCTTCGTAAGTAAACTCTTAAATATATTCAGGGTCTTACTTCACTAAAGAATATGCCAGCTAATTACATTTGTGTAACCATGAGCCAATGCAAACAATGTATGGCAATGTTTAAATCGTTATACCCAAAATTATGTAATCCGGCTATTCCCATCGTGGAGTACAGGATAATATTTAATGAAGGAACATTACTCCAAACACAATTATCAGTGAAAAGTTGCGAAGGGATTCAGCCATGCAAAAATTACAAATCAAGAGAACTTTAAATTTTACAGCTAACGTACTGTACAGAATTTACATACACAACATCGTTATCATCATCAAACTTGAATCTTCGTGTTGATAAATGCTTCTTTCTGATTGTAAAAATTCGTTACTAAAATAGTTCAAAAGCCTTGATAGTACGAACCTTATCCGCGCGCTCACCAACTTTCAAAGAGCACGCAAGTTCAACGGCACCACCTCCAAAAACAATACGATTATCACGTACAAGATTTCGTACAACGCAGAGAGCATCATGAATACTGCGTTTAGCCTCCTCAATAATCTAGAAGGAAAAATGTTGGAATGCATATAAATACGACATGAAAATGAAGCAGACAACTATGGTTACCGACCATTTTGTTTCCTCCTCTGATGAATATCGTAACGGCTCGAGTATTCTTACATTCTTCTATAACCAACATACGATCTTTTGTTGTTCCAAATGATAGTTCTCTAACAATGCCTGCATGACCTAATTTCTCTGTAGTCAATTCTGAGAAACGTGGAACTATTCGGCCACCAGTTGCAATCGCAATCAACTACAAATAAATTATGTAACATTCTTTGTAAGGCTAAGAAATACCAACGTACGAAATTGAATAATTAGAGTACAATATTCCTTTTTACATGAACTACACATCATCATAATATAGCTACAAGAAGACATTCCAAGGAATCCCTGTTTGATTTAAATTTCAACTCACTACATGTAGAAACAATTGCAAAAGTAAAACAAAGCAAAAAAGTTTATAAGAAATTAAATATATGTCTTATCACTTGATGAAATGTTAAAACTACAAGGGGAGAGTTTTTAAACTATAAATCATCAAAAACTTACTTCTATCTCAGGTCCACCCACCCACCTAACAGCAGGAAGTTCACTTTGAAGTAAGAGGTGATTTGCTTCATCATCAAATCCCCACTGACATAGAGCAAGATTTGCTCCAGTATCTTTCACTTGTTTAATCATTTCAATAAATGTATTTTTCTCATATTCTCGTAGCTTGTGGTAGTCTTCAACTGATCTCACATCAAGTTTATGTTTTGTTTTAGGCTTAGGAGGTTCAAATGGACAAGTTAAAATGGCTATTTTAGCATCTTTTACCACCTAAAATAAACATTGTTCTTTCTTGGAAATGCATTTTCAAATTAGTGTTCTCACAGCATTTTATTAAATCAGTTCATTGCCACTCACTAGCGGCGGTTAGGATAATTACCTTAGGCATCTGCGGATGACTCATATCTTTATCAACTAATACTCCCTTCACCAACATTGTATCATCTAGTTTCCCTCCAACTTTTCCAGTTACTTTGATTAATTCAAAATCTACATCTTTTCTCTCAAGGTCAGCAACTGACAACACTGCCTCCACTGCTATTTCTGCTATCTGCTGTTGACAACGACTTACTCTAAAATTATTAGAAAAACTTTAAACCTTTCCAAAAAGTACTCTGGAATTACATCTTTACAATATTTACCACTGGATCACATTATTATGTGAATTCATATGCTTATTACTCTCACATTTTGTTGCCACCATTTCAGACAATGCTTATATTAGTTTGATCAAATATAAACAATTTATAACAATATTCAAATTATTATACAGAAATTATGCTATTTGCACATGAAGTACAGAATAACATAAAGAAGTGACATTACTCTAGCATGGTGTCTGGCCTTTCAAAACAATCAAATGCTATGAAGGAATTCTGCCATGCAAAAAGTACATGTCTATAAATGTGCACCACTCTGTAGTTTGCTCTGTTTAACAATACAGATTCACCCATTAGACTATGGCCACTGACTAAGCAAAAATCTGGCAACTTTTCTAGTTAACCAACTGCGTGGTAATAATGCACTCTGGGGGAATACCTATCTATTTCTTTCTGTTGAATGCCAGATAATTTTACTCATCAGTCATCAGGGAAATTTTCGGCAATTCATAATTAACCACTATACTGAATGGTAAGTGATAATCAAAAGAGGAAAATGATAATTACATTTTTGAACCTAAAGTTGTTTTTGCAGTTTCAACCAACAATTTTTTGACGTCTTTGTCAACAGGCAAACTCTCACTAATCCTGTCCAACTCTTTCAATGCAATCTGTGCTGCAAGTTCATAACCATCAGCAATGCGAATTGGATGAATTCCTCGGTCAAGAAGCTGCTCAGCCTGTTCAAGAAGAGCTCCAGCTAAAACTGAGCAGAGCAAACGATAGCAACATCAATAAAACATAAAAAAGTAGATGCTTGAAGTCAGAAAGTCAGGAGTAGTAGCCAAACACAAAGCATACATACCAACGACACCAGTTGTGCCGTCACCTATCTCGTCATCCTGCGATTTTGACAACTGAACCATCAACTTTGCAATTTGATGTTCAACTTCCATCTGACTCAAAATTGTGGCACCATCATTTGTGACAGTGACATCCCCATCAGGACTAACCAACATTTTATCCATGCCTACATTTTCATAAGAAAAATTTCCAGTGTTGTGCAGAGAAAGATAAATTAGTCAACAGGGCACAGTGCATCGTGGTGGATATAAATAATTGGATGACAGGGGTATCAAACAGTTCTAGACTGCAATAAGCTTGACTTACTTACCATTTGGACCCAGAGAAGTCTTTAACGTGTTGGCTACAGTCTTAGCTGCAAGAATGTGCGACTGAAAGGTAATATTGAGAGTAGATTATGAGCAAACTACAACGTGTGTTAAACTTATGCTTTATGACAAACCTTTTGTGCATCCAGTCCAGTTAAACGCCGTTTTTTCTCTTGCTCTTTCAAAATAATAAAAGGTCGACCAAATTCATCAAATGTAATAGCCTGTGGAGTATTCATTTTGCAAGAAAATAGGTGAACAAGTCACTCAAGACTTCAGGATTCTTGGGGATCCTTTCCTCAACTTTTTCACTTAGCTTTCCTCACAGCTTTTGTCGTCGTAAACACACCGCTCTGCTGGCTGAGCCTGGCCACCAGGGTTTCCACTTTACGAAATAAAAATATCCTTCAATTTACCATGAATTTCCTT
>JAODVQ020453675.1:0-10514 GCA_025400075.2 Phenganax stokvisi
AAAACCGCGACCTCGCGACCGCGCCCACTAACGGGCGCGCTGGAAGGGACGGACGGCGATGTAATGAAGCAAACTGTATTTCGACGTGATATAGCTAACAATTCAGCGTAACAGCTACACTTTTCTACTCTTACCTTTTCCATAAATGGGCCTGTCCGACAATGGATGGCTTTCGCCCGAATTTAGGTGTATTTGGACACTAACTTCACGGCCTCAATCCTCCTTCAGTTAACTTCAGATGGTGATGAATATTTTTCTACCTAGGTTTGTTACATTTGTTTTATTCTCAAGCAGTGGCAGCAGAAAGATGCATCAGTTCCTGGTATGTTCTCCTAAACAGCTCGGCACTACACTCATAATCCGCGTCCGGCGCGTCTCCGCGTAGCTTGACGGCGCGAGGCGCAGGCGAGCAATTTTTTTTGCATTAGGCGCACTTTGTCATAATCTCTTACCACAAGCGCTGTGTTCTAGTGTCAGCTATAGCAAGGTTAAAGTCTAAATACGCTAAAATACGCGCTTGGTGTAAGAGATTATGACAAAGTGCGCCTAATGCAAAAAATTTGCCCATACCTATATTGGTATATCAGCTAGCATGCGCGCCGAGGGTTACTTCCGCAAACATTATTACTAAGAATACTCATGAGCACCCCATGAAATTTGGGTTGTAGTTGTATGTAGTATAAAGTAAGGATGATAAAGCCCATCCCATTTTCTAGCATCCAGACTTAGCTAAATTTAAAGAGAGATAGTGGTCCCTTTAGTTTTGCTATACTATATCAGCCACGTTACCTAATTAGAGCCACACTACATCTCTATCTTGCCTTCATCCATTTTACATCCCTCTATTTGAGATTATTAATTTTAATTTTTAATTTACTTGTTATATAATTACAGATATGGGATAGCATGCAATGAGTATCCTATTAGTACCAACAGCCAACAACTATAGAAACTATGTCAAACTGTGGTATGTTTTATGCTCATTGGTTTAGAAGTACCAGTATTCCAAGTCAACATAGCCTTCATTTGCATATACTCGAGCACTGTAGGGTTGTAAGATTTTTGTAATGGGTAGAATAATTTTCTGCTCCTTTTCTATATTATAGCATCTAGCATAACAATCCATAATAGAGACTTTGAATTCCTTCCAATCATTTTCACCAAAATAAATCCATTCATTCCAATTAGGATTATTATTCAGAGGAATTATTTTGGTTTGTTTATTTACTTGCTGTCCATTGTGAGTATAAGCAACAATTCCTACACTTGAGTCATAAACACCGTAACGGATATTCACTGAAAGGTGACGCCCATATTTTACATGTATTGAAAGATATCCTTTCATTTGCTGGGCACAGTTTGGACCTATAGGAAGCATTTCATATGAAAGTATGACAAAAAATTGCAAGCATTTCCGAAACACACTTTCTTTGATGTATGAGAGGGTGAAGAGAGATGAACAAGTTCTTTGCTTGACAACTGAGTATCAGTACTACCATCTTTACTCCATATTTCAACTACGAATCCAAGTAAAGCACACTGATTAAAGGACGTTCCATGTTGGAGATGTAGTTCCTTGTTTTGCACTAGTTTTACTTGAAGATGACTTCAGGTCTTCATTAATTCCATGTACTACACATACGGATTTGGAATCCCACCACTATCAAATGGAACACCTTCAGCCCTTTCTACTGTAACTTTGAGTCCTCCTTTACGCACTGGGATCAAATCATATTCTAACGTCACGTAACTGGTGCATACAACAGTGGCACAATGCTTAATCTGTTGTGGAGCTTTGGGCATTTCATTCAGAACATATGTTCTGGTCAGTGACTTATGCTCATTAGTGAGATCATCCCAAATGCTAATTCTGAATAGCTGCCAATAAGAGAGGGGAAAAAACAAATATTCATCCCACACTAAGTGTTTGGTGTATGATTTCTTATCTGATACTTGTCTGGAATCTCTACCAATACTATCAAGTGCAACAATTTCTATGTAGGTCAGATCTGCCATGTCAAGATTCATTCCTTCTTTAATTTTCACCATCAGTACACCACCAACCCCTTCACTGGGACAGTTGTACATGCGATTTACCTGAAGAATATCATATGGTGTTAAACATTCTCTGTTTCCTAGTTCTGGTCTTCCTTGCTTATCATAAGCAACAATATCTGATATTTCTATTGTGTTTCCTTCCTTTGAGAATGCATCTGTAGCATAATGCATGATTGAACCATAGTTATATTCTGTTGCTTGAGAATCCCACTCACTCTCTGGTATTTTATCAAAATCTTGAACATAATTTGGTAGAATATTTTGAGTGTTAATAGTGACAAAATTGTTCCTGTCAGGTCTAGTCTGTTCAGGATAGACTCCCAAGGCACAACCTATACGATGTAAAACATTTCCATATGTAACACAACTGATTCTGTCCAGGTTTATTATTTGTCTTCCACCAATTGGACCAATATCACTGCTGCAGCCTCTGGGATTTCCTTGAAAGTAAATATAATTCTTTTCATTTTGATGTTCAATAAATGTCACACAAGTTTTACTTATCCATGTTTTGATTGCTTTGTTTATAACCTTTTTCTTGTTTGTTGAACACAGAATCATAGCCATAATATATAAGATTATTCTCCCAGAGAGTTTTACTGTTAGCACTCTGTGTAATTGCACACTGTATTTCATACTTCCCTTTATTTTTCAACTGGTCCTTCTGTAAATGTTCACAACCTGATAATAACTTGCCACTTTTATCAATTGTGCTGCCTAATTCATTTGAATTGGAACCAGTAACAATTTTTTGGTATAAGGTTTCATTATTGATAATTACAGGGAGGGCATTGTTAGTTGCGGTTGATATTGGAGAATTGTTAGTGGAAACACCATTGGCAGTGTAATATGACAAACTTATGTTACTCAGCAACAACCAACCTATATAAAATGAAAAGCACTAAAGTGCAAACCCTTGGCGCAGAGAGAAGGTTTAGCGTACCTATGCTGCTCTCAAAACAGAGGTCTATACCTATCTAGCTAATACTAGTAGCTAGCTGATAGTACAACATCACAACAACAGTGCACATATTAAATAACAAAACCCATGATTTTTGTACGTAAGCTTGATTAAGTGTGATAAAAAAACTTGCGTATTGAATCTACGGAGCTTGCGCGAAGTAGGCGTGTCTCGTAAACTAAGACAAAAATAATATAAAAACGACAAACCGCGGGAATCGAACTCCGGTATCTCAGTCCTAGATATTCAGTGCGTTACCGCTGTGCCAACGGATGCCACCACGAAGGAGTAGCGCAATCATGAACGAACGTCGATAGCTACCAAGTTGGCAATGAAAATCGCTCTATCTCGGCAACGAAGCAATATTAGGAAAAACCCCAAAAAATTTTTGACGTTTATCGCACGAAGATAATGTAGCTACAGATTCAGCGCGAAATATGCTTCAAGAAGTGAGATGTGCGATAACGGACAGACAGAGTACCGTAACCCTCGCGAATGCGCACCAAGGGTTTGGCACGGGCGACCAAAAGCTGAAAAATCAAGAAGACAACAGAAAAATCAACCACATTACAAGAAGATAGCTGTAGGTTGTACAGTCCAAGCAAAACCTAGCACATAGAGCAAGTACTGAGTGATCGGACACCATCAATCATCGGACACCATTATACCAAAAACTAGGGGGCCTATGAAATATATAGGGTAATAGTGTTATAGAGAGCCTAGAGTACTACTACCACATTATATAGTTTGACCGTGATGCCTGCCTCCTACAAGGAGCGGTGAGCGATTAAAATCGATGTCTGATATTACATAACATCGGACAAAATAATCATACATCGGACATGGCTTGTTACTTCAACTAGCAGATTCAAAGGAGTGCTTTGATAATACCAATGTGTAGCTTATACTTCCTGCTAGCTGTGGCTAGCAATTTGACCTTACCAGGCGATCTAATCGCTACATACAAAGCCAAGTACAAGGTAGGGTCACGCCCTTAAATATCGGATGCGTATTGTTGCATTTTTTGGCATTTTTTGCAATATTTACCTTCAAGGAGACTAAAACATCATTATCATATTACTTTCAGCATATTTGAACTTGTTTGATTTCATTGCTAGACTCCAAGAGTGACTAAAGTAAGACAAAGTTTTGAGGACAATGCTGATATTGCCGAATATTTTATGTTAAATCCATGGTTTTACATGAGAAAGACACATTATTTGTCTATAACACACATTGAAGACCTGTTATCACATATACAGCTACTTTATCTATAAATGAACTCCTCTCTGTCATTTTAAATCAATATTTTTCATGATCTTAAGTGATATTGGGCACTTTTGCTATTATACGCATCCGATATTTGAGGGCGTGACCCTACGGTGTACTTGGCTTTGTAGTGAACGATTAAAACACCTTGTATGGACTATATTCTAAGCCAGACCTAGCAGGAAGATTGAGCTACATGTTGATATTATGCACGTAGACCTTTGTGTCTACTGGCTGAAGTAACAGGCGGCGTCCGATGAATGATTAATTTTGTCCGATGACAACATCGGACATCGACTTAAATTGCTTATCGCTCCTTGTAGAGGGCAGGTTATCGCTGTGAAAGTTTGGTTGGTAGTAGTACTCTAGGGTCTCTATAACACTATGGCATCGTATCTCTCCCATACCATTTCGTTGAATCTGTAATGGTGTCCGATTAATATCTCGCTCTACAAACTTCAGTATTTCTCCTAGAGCGAGAGCATTCCGTTCTTCCAAAATTGATAGGATAAACATCGAAGGTGTACCTATCTATCTGTGACGTGATAAAAGTTCAGCTCAAGCGTGACTCTTTGTTTTCCGCTAAAGTAACTCTAATGTCAAAGTTAGTATTCCTCAATTTCGCATGTGAACTTGGAAGACCACGCCCCCACACGCACGCGTAATGCGCAAAATATGGTGTTATGCAATACATAGCACGCGCTTATCACGTGAATACCATAGCAAGTAACAAAATTGAGCAACATTGTGCGCAATGCGCTCTAGCGCTCGCGGGGGCAGTCCTTAATATTACTGAGCAGGGTTATTCATAGTTACACTACTCCTAACACAAAAGCTATGTTTATAGGTCTCAACAATAAAGTTTGGCTTTCCCACGTATTACATACCCAGATTTATAGTGCCGTTAACACATTAACTTCAATCCTTAATTATCACACAGGAAATTATGTTTAGAAAGCGCATAATCTTCAATTGAACTACTATTACTGTGGAAGTGGACACTCATGATTCAAACTTACTATAAGTATCATATACAGGTCATTTGTTACAAAAATACCGGTGTTATATTGTGCTGTTTGCAACAAATATGTTGTTAGAATAATGATCATGTTCATAAGTGCAACTATTTTGTGTCAAAAAATAGCAATGCAAAGCTTTAACCGTTTAAATAGTACAGATAGCATTTCTACCTGAAGATTTACACTAAAGTAGACCTCTAGAATTATCTTTAAATATGACGTCTAGTCCCGAGATTTTTATTTTGACGATTTCAGGGCGCATTACGCGTTCGTGGGGTGATGACGCGATAGTCCTTGTTCATGTCTCTATTGCTCAGAGGTTAAAAAATTTTCATTTGTACACTAATACTACCAGATGATGTATATATTTTTTGTCATACTGAGATGGTGGGTGAATGTTGTAGAACTAGAGTTATAAGCCGCGTTCGTTGAATAGGCCAATCGTACGAAATATGTGATCTTCAAACACCGTCGTTATGACGATTATAACTCGATTAAATTGGGGTGATTCTTATTTAAATTCTGCATATCAACCAATCGCATGCTAGTTTAAAACCTGATGAATATTTTATCTTTCTGCATATTTTTGTTCGGAGTTATCGAAATTAGATCAGTTTTGGTCGCTTACTCTATGCATAACTTCGCATGATCTCCTATTTTTTCCAGGATTTTGGCCATATATGCTTCGTTATGAAGATAAAGCTATTTTTGTGATGATGGACAAGTTGGCTTCTGTCCGTTATTTAGGGGTTGTTCGCTCCAGAGGGGCTGTAACGGCACTCAATTGTGCGCGCGTAATGTAAAAAGTGGGGCGTGGCTAACATTACGCGTTGTGTAACACGCGTAATAATCCGCAGTAGATTGGTAACAGAGGGGTAAAAATGTAATATATATGCGTGCGTACATTGTACATGACTCTTACCCTTTCGATCTGGCTTGGCAGTTCTGTCTCTATAACCTAGTGCTTAGCGTGCTGTTATGCGACAAAATGAGCTTCTCTCTGGCGTAGGTTCGAATCTCGCTCTAGTCTAATTTTTCCACTACGGAAGGCTGGAAGGCGTGGTTTGTTTATTCCGCGTGCATATGAGCGCCGAGGGTTTGCACTTCAGTGCTTTCATTGAAAAAGTGCGGGGGCTCGTAAATCACAAAATCTTAACTGAACATTAACGAAACTTCCCCATAAAGGAGGCGTGGGCTCGGAAAGGAAAACCAATATCAATACGCGTGTGGTCTAGAGCTCGATCTGGCGAAAATACACCTCGTAGACTGTTTTCAAGTACGCAGAAACGATTGCAAGGTATCTAAGTACATGCACTTCGTCTCTGCACACGTGCAGATTAATTGTTAAACTGTGCCGCATTTAAGCGTGGTGCGTATAACAAAAAAGTTGGGGTGCTGAGTTCCCCACATCTAAAGAGCTGGATGAGCCTGAGCACCTCCTGCTCCCCTGATTCTCCGCCCCTGCCTTGGCATACAGTTTGACCGTTTGCAGAAGAATAGTACACACTTGCCGACAGAAACCAAACAGACAAGAAAATAGACAGGCAGAACAGCATCAAGGATGTATTACGCTAGATGCAAATTACCGCGCTTTCTAAAGCTACACAGTCCACTGACCTTTTATCATCGAGAAGTTTAAACTGTATTACTTTCACACAGCTTGAAACTAGTCGCTGTAAAAAGAAAAAGTTCTTCAATTAACATATCCTGCACAAGAACTAGCTCAATTTATACTCACCTCTAATTAAGGGAATGATAGAGTCACTTGGGCAGGCTGTTACGCAAACCATAATAGAGCGGTTGCATGTGACATAACATGCATTACGTAACCACTTCTGTATGCCAAGCAGGGCTGGTCTGCTTAGCACGGCAATTTCCTGCTGTGTACATTACCACACAGCGACAGTATTATCCATTAACCTGGGTATATCGCCAACTAGTTCAGTGCGCGGTCCGCCATTCAGAGAATGGGTAAAACACGTGATGATTAATGATGACAGTGATTACATAGCATAATATCGTATCAACTAGCTAGTATTCAATGTTCAATGAGTCATATCAGGATACTATACAAACATGGATAAGATGGGTGTGACTAGACTAGTAATACAAGTGCTGCTAGCCAGAACGCCAAGTTTGAATATAAAAATATGTGAAGTGTTACGGTATTATAGATGTGAGACAACCGCTCAGCTAGAGCTCGGCAAGAAATATGAGACTAACCTATTTATGTTGAAAGAACATAGCCTTCGCTATGCGCTAATACTAGGATATAATGTAGAACATCGTTACCTCGCTCTATATGGGCTGAATAAGTGTTGGTATGCAAAAGTTTTTACAACACTATTGATTTTTAAGGTTCATGCGATAAACACATGCGCAGCTCGCTGCTCCTCTATTTTAGGTAATTGCCTGCAATATAAGGTCAAAAATGCACACATAGATATACTGTTTACCTGAAAACTTTTGGATGAAGAGCTGGCTTGATTCACTCGCAATTACGTCGTTCGGCACTTTCTGTGAGTTGTGTAAGGGCTTGTGGAATGCCCAGAGGGAATTAAAATGAAGATGCATTATATGTATATTAGTCGCTGTTAACAGGTAGCAGTTACCCTAGTTATTCTTGAATCCATAACCGACGTTACCGCCGCTCTGCAATGTCGCGGTGTTGCAAAGTATAATAGCAGCGATGTAACTAAGACAAGTGCTTTGCAGTAAGTCCTTAGAAACTATGTTTCTTGATACTTTTGGTCATAACTCAGCCATACAGTATGCTATCCTCAAGAGTGACATATCAAAATGATCACCAACCTTTCCTGATCAAAATGTTTTAATTAATATCAGGTCATATAACACTCATGTGACAATAATGGCTGACATACTGGAGACTTGCAAGACATCAGTTAGGCAGATTATTTCAGTAAGACTATGAGTTTTCGCTCTTTATCATCCAACTACCTTCTGACCTCTGCACTCTAACTGACACCAGCCTACCTGGCGTGAGATCGGGAGCGAGACGCACAATTTATCAGAGGCCATGCCTGTGAAGTGAGATTCCTGTGCAAGCGCTTACGCGCTACTATATTCCTGTGTGTCAGCCATTTTTGTCACAGGTCAAGTCAAAGGTTGGTGATCATTTTGATATGTCACTCTTAGGATAGCATACTGTATGGCTGAATTCCACAAGTACCAAAAAACATATTTTCCAGGGACTTACTGCAAAGCACTGTAGCCATGCGTACACATATTAGGTTCTTGCAATGCAAATTGTTTGCTCTCATTTAGCTTCAATAACAACGTTATTGATCCCTTCGTTTCCGAAAGGTCAACAGTCTCAAATGTTTCAGGTAAATTGTTCTCCATCACACATTGGACAATCATAATTGTGCCTAATGGATAGCTTCTTTTACAACATTTCTTGTTTGACTATTATGCCTGTGCACTGTCTGAGAATGTTGTAGCTGCTTTATCTGAGCTTTGAACATATTATTAGCTAGTAGGATCCGTTCAAGTGTAGCTAATTGTGGATAGCTATAGACAAATGCATGCCATTTTAATGCACTCTGATGTTACGTTACGACACAGTCATGCACTCCATGTGCCATCAGACACCCTTGAGAGGATTACCTATAACTTTACACAACACTGTTTTAGTAGGAATACAAACGTAGAAATGCGTAAAACTTTTTTAGTATATCTACTAAGTCTAAAGATAATAATATATTAATGAAACGTGGAGAACTTGCCAGGAAACTAACGATCACGTGAATCGTACGTAATGCTGCCCTACCCCGCAGCTTGCCTCGTTCCCAAGCTTCCAGCAAAACATTTCTGTGTAACGTGCAATAATTTTTAGAACGGGGAAAGCCTTGTCTGAAACATGACTCAGGTATATGCTGAGTGTATGCATAGTATTACTCGAAAGGGCGAACTGTGTTTGACAACAGCCCGGGCAAACGAAACAAAGGAAACAATCGCTTGGCTGCAGCTTCAGGCGCGAAGCGACTGTGACTTGAGTTCTGATCCAACAGAGCGTGGTCTTTATGTAGAATACTGAGCGGTCCTGCGTCTTTTAAATGAGCGGTGGAGCCATATACATCTTCTAAGAATACAGCGATTTTTGTTCCCAACTTGGTAGCGATTGACGGCCAGATTGAGTGATCGAGACATTCGTGAGCGGTTGTGTAAAACAGTCCAACTTTGCACTGCACATTTGTGCTTGTGTCCGTTGGCCCAGCGGTAACGTGCTATGTTCTGGGACTGAGCAACCTGAGTTCTCGCAGTTTTTTTTCTGTCTTTTATTCTTAGTTTACGAGAGACGCCAACTCCGTCGCAAGCTAGCATAGCAGTTTAATTTAGCCTATGTATATACAAAGATAATGAGTTCCGTTTAATATACTACACTGTTGTTGTGAGGTTGTTGTAGTATTAGCTTATAGTATTTGCTACAGCTAGTTAGATTTCTGTTCTGAGAGCAGCATACACTAAACCTGCTGTCTGCGTCGGGAGTTGTCCTTTAGTGCTAGTTATAAGTATATACGCGATTGAAATTCTACTTCCGGTTAAAGCTTGTTTGCTTAGTGTTGCACACAGAAAGCAAATGGCTATACTTCTCGGGTCCACAGGTTCAGAACGAAATCGAGATAAGACCTCAAACTTGTGAAAGGTTAGACAATGTACTTGTCATAAAACCGCTGCAACTACAAATGTACTTCAGTGGAACCTCTCAACAGTGGGCCTACCAGGGCCATCCAGCGTGGAATAGAATTTTTCTCCTTTACCTGCCATACATTGGAACTTCTATAAGCGGCACCTCTCTACTGCGACCAACGGCCACGGATCGCGTCACCGAGCGCACACCCGCATATTAGATTTTAACTCTCTTGGAGCGGTCAAACGCGCCACACTCCGGTTAAAAACCGCACCTCCGCATATTATACACGCGTGTAGTATTTCAAGGGCGATGCGTTCGGGACCAAGGTTAGTGTCCGCTATAGTGTCCGCTATAGAAGGAGTGGTTGTCAACACTGCAGTACATTAGCTAAGTACAATTAAAATGCTCATATCTCGAATGCATACTTCTGTCAAGTATAGAAGAGTTCATGCACATACGGCCTGTAGAGTAGGGCAGGATTGTTCGGACACCATCAATGAAGACTCCACTGGAGATCGCCGATTCCAGAAAGTCAACGTCCAAATGACATGAA
>JAODVQ020453894.1:0-10512 GCA_025400075.2 Phenganax stokvisi
GAGTCTGGTGATAAGTATTATTTTTCAATGATGCGATGATACGAAGTGAAAATAATTCCCCATTATGGTAGATGACCTGGCTTTGGGTTAGAATTGGGGTTAGCGTTTGGGTTAGCATTTGGGTTAGGATTTGGGTTAGGATTAGGTTAGCACTTGGGTTAGCATTTGGGTTAGGATTAGGGTTAGGACTAAGGTTTGTATTTGGGTTAGAGTTAGGGTTAGCGGTTGCTGTTACTTTTTAGTAAGTGCATAATATCCTCACTTCACTTCATATCATCGTATGAGCTAAAAACAATACTTAATACCAGTCTTTATATATTGCTTTAATTTTGTAGTAATCATGTAATTTCGTCACTTCACTTCGTATCATCGTATCATTGTAACAGCGAAAAATTATACTTTGACCTATGCTTTATATATTGCTCGAACTTTGCAGTAATTGCGTAATTGCTGCACTTCACTTCGTATCATCGTATCAGTGAAAAATAATACTTAGATCCAGTCTATATATATTGTTTGAATTTTGCAGTAATTGCGTAATTGCCTCACTTCACTTCGTATCATCGTATCATGCTGCTGAAAAAAGTTGATAGTTGGAAAAGTGGACGGGTATGCTATAATCGCTTCATTCATTATGTCGTCATGCACTTTCTTTAAAATTATTCAAACACTTTAAATTCATGAAAAGTTCTCAAATTTTGGGTAGATCACTTGCAGGGAGTCCACATGATGAGGACCATATTCCATATGTAAACAATATTATCTACTATCATAATTATATGCTCTTTGCACATTTTACATTCTTTGCGTATATACAAACATAGACATACCATGCCATCTGTCAATTTAATTCTGCATGTCGGGCATCTGGGATCCACCCTGTTAAGAAGGTGATATTCAATTTTTCTAGTACATGTAATTCATCCACAGTACTTAGTGCCATTTAGTTATAACACCACACTCAGCCAGTCCACCATACTTTCTTATCAACCGACTCTTTCAGAGCAGTTTATCTGTTATGCAATACAATGCCAAATTGAGGTTATACTTATTCTTGTATACCAATGAACTTTTACTAGGGGGAATCTGAGCTTTCCGCAGGAAGAGGTAGGGCATCCAGTTCCTGCCCTAGTTACATCTTTGTCGCGAAAGCATCAATATTCATAGTGCAAGACGTGAATGAACCATATCTAAGTCTGCAAAAAGCCTTGTTTACACTGTCAAAGTTTCTGTGATAGCAGTAGGAAGTTTGCATGTGCAATCATAAGTTTTGACGGATATTCTAAAAGCCAAAAAATATAAGGGAACTATACCACTATAAACATTGAGCTACTTCACTCTGAAATTTCTTACAAGTCCTTCAGAACTTAGGATTTCTCTGTGAAAAATTCCTCCTGTGATCGCAGAAACTTTGACAGCGTAAACCGCACTTAAGAGTAGAAAGGTATGAGTACAAGCAGGGTTCGATATTTGTGGTATCCTGGTATCCTGACAATACGTACCACTTTTTAATTTTGGATACCAGATGTCAATACTTTAGTATCAAGTGTGGATACCACAAATTTCTTGCATTTGTTATTTTACCACTGAACAATTCACATATTTTCATTTTTGACATTGAATGAGCGCAAACGAACAAAAAACCTAGTTGTGCTTTGAGTATTTAAAGTGGTTATTTTCCACTGTAATTTTCCATATTTTCAAGTTTCCAAATATGGAAGTACCTTCACAAGTTCATTCAGTCCTTCAGATTTTGTACAATTTCAAGGATTTGAGTTTCAGGAAACCATACCATTACCATTGATACATTTACAGATGCAATTGTACATATGGTTGATTGCTGTAATATTGCTATAATTTTGCTGCTATTTGCACTTTCAATGTGCAATAAAATTACTTAAGTTTAAAAGAGATGTCTCACTATAGTGACTAGTCTGTTGGTTCAGTAGTTTTTTCAACAACAAAATTTAATCTATATCTTTTGGCATTGCACTAGTATACTGGATGTTCAATTTGGATACAAGCTATGCTAATTCTGGTATCCTTAGTGGATACCAGAAAAATGTTCTAATCTCCAACCCTGACTACAAGTCAAAATGTTCAACCCTGGTAGAAATGGGGCTTTAATAGGTAATGTAATATCCAGAATTCTGAATTTGGAGGGACAATCCACAAGTTTGATAAATATATCATACAATATATTTATTGCATGATATATTGTATTATAATGCAATACAATCTCAAATTCAAACTCTTGTTTCTTTTGTTTACTTACAGAATATGACAAATGTTGAACTTCCACTTTTGTGTGGTTTGAGCAACTTGGGCTCCTCACTTTTGGCAGCTTTTAGCACCTCTGGAAGTAATTTGCTGTGGAGGGGGGTGCATGGCCCCAACCTCCACCAGCACAAATGCCACTAGGCCTAAATTCATCCAGCATTAGACAGAGTGAAACAATATAAAGTGTCTGTACAGTGTACACAGCTTAAAATTATAAGCCTCCTGTAAAACAGGATACAAGAACATAGTGCTGAACATATTGTTTCCAGGTGTCAACAATATCGTTAATATCTATGAACAATAGGTGCAGCACAACATTGTTGCATCCTGTTCTTTGTATCAACATTGTAACAACTGAACAACATGATGATTTTTACACGTGTATGGCATACTTTGGTCAAACCAAGACGAAGTAGAACCTATAAATAGCTGTCTATATATGAGTGTAGGTACTAATGTGAAACTCACCTGAAAATATCTTGAATGCACAAGGCACAGAATTGATGGCCGCAGTCTCGAACTTGCACAGTGTCTTCCTGAATTTCAAGACAAATAGCGCACTCCCAGGCATTTCTCGCAGTTATTTGATCTTTAAACCATTTCAACGGGTAGCCTGAATGCTCATTTGTTGCCATTTTCAACGGAAAAAAAACTAATATTACCTCGTGGTGGGCGAGATATCGCCGATATTTTGACAAATGTTTTAGCTACTTTCGATATGGGCAATGTCAACAATTATTTCCAAGAATGGACAATTTCTTCCGTCAGTGCAACTTGCTCTCACAAACTTATTTTTCGAATTTCTTCTCAGAACGTATAAAATTCCTCAGATTTTACAAAAATTCCTTATACTGCCGGAAGGAAATATCATCCATGTCTAAAATGTCGTACAGCAAAAAAATTATGTATTCATAGCCAAGAGCTGCGGAATAAGAGGGAGGGGAGGGCCATTGGGCCAAGGTGCTCCCCACTTTTCTGAAAAGACCAACATGTGCCCTTTTCTCTCAGCAAAGATGTCCCTTCTTTGAGTCATTAATGGTGCCCTTCTTTGCATTGAGTAACTAAATTAATGTGCGTTGTAATTATTGCTAACTGAATAATACGAAGCAGAAGTACATGATATCCATAAAGGTGACTGAGTAGCCAAATGTTACATACCAGTAAAGTACAAACCACGAAATCTGGCCTCATCTTATATTATATGGTTTTCAACCTTCGTTGGTCACTATAATCAAAGTCCAATGTACTTAATTATGTGTACTGAGCCGTAGAAGTTTCAAATTCCTCAAAAAAATTCCTCAAAAGCTTCCAAAATTCCTGTTTTTAATAATCAACCTTTACTTGTCACATGAGTTCTGTGTGCATGAATCATGAGTTTTCGTGAGCAGCCCACTGCGAATGCACGACTAAAGTTACAAGTCTGGAGCACACTAGAGCTATGTGCTTAGCAAGTGCATGTCATTCGTGGCTGTTGGCGTAATCAGGAAGCCCTAGTGTGCGGTGCACTTTTGTAAGTTTTCAGTCACGAGTGACTGAAAACTTACCAGCAAAAGTGCACCGCACACTATAGGGTTTCTCCTTACGCTAACAGCCACGAATGACATTTTGCTAAGCAATTAGCTCTAGTGCATGTGCGCCAGGCTTTGGCCGTCATCCACTCAACGAACTAGTGACGGTCGGCTTTTTTATAGCATCTGACCTACGCATGAGTCACATTATCGCGTTTATTCTTTTTATAGGTCAGCTGCCGTCACTAAAGTTAACCATCTATATCTGAAATGATGCCAGCGTTGCTTGTTGCTTTAGAACACTTGGTTAAACGCAAAGTCAACCCCATGGAAGACTGCAACAATGAAATTATTAAAATCCTCGCTCCGCTTTGCCGTTATCTGGCGCTCGCATACAGAATTGTGGGCTGTTTACTGGGGCCAAGAAAATGAGTCAGCTAAATCGCACTTGACTTGCTTAGAAGAACAACATCACCACAAATGCTGTTGCTCAACAGCATATATACATGTCAAAAAGTCGAGTTGGGTTGTACATATCACTCTTCGACTAAAAATTGTCTGTGGAAAAAACATTTTTGCAGCCTTTGGATAATCTCAGTAGGAGCATGGAACTCAAGTAACATGAAACACAAATTGAAGTGTTGATTTACTGAGAATGATTTCAAGATACGCACAATAAAGTGGTAACTGTACTAGTCTCAGTCACCTTCTACTGGGCCAAAATTTAATTAGCATAAGCTCAACTACTTCAGTAAACTTTAATCCGTGCAGTTATTCGTGGGATATTTCGCTTAAAGACGAAAAGATTAAATGCACGTAGTAAATTTAGTAATTTCTTGCATTCACAATTCTCGTCAAATTTAAAGCTTTCTGTGCATTCAAACAAGAAATCTACCACTTTGAGAAACCAGACCGTGTGGACTGGAGATGAGTTTGGGGGTGATAATTATAGATACAATACCTGTCTAGGTATTTTTTATTGATACATGTTGTTTTCGTCATATGTTCTGGTGTATTCAGTCAGTATCCCAATTTCTGTTCCAGTCCAGAGTTTCAGTTCTAAGTGCAGTTTTTGCGAGGATCTTGAACTTGCATTGAAGTTCTGCGCAGGTGGTTGATATGACATATTTCAATTAATACGCCTTATCAATTATTTTTCACGGTGCGATTATCAATACCACACTGCGATCCTATTGGCTGTCTCATTCCCTTGAGGATTAATTTGCCTCACATTCAAACACATAATGAGTTTTGAGTTGACAGGGGGTAGCATTGATTAAACAAACTATTTAATATTAAGAAGGCTGCCGGTCACATATAGACGTTTTATTTCGCATTGATGATTAAATTGAACTGTCATTCAGCGATTCGTGAAATCGAATTGACTCTGGTTTGAATTGGAACATGCGTTACTTTATATCTGATCTCTGACAATTGGTTTGGTCGAAGAATACCACCCTAAGTAGCCACTCATAATGTTTTTACAAGACAGTTTTAAAAAAGAGCCTAATGTGACAGGAAGCAACCCTGCTACTGTTGAACCAAACTGCAAAAATACGGAAGAGATTGAAGCAGAATCGCCAAAAACTGGCCTAAAAAATGTAAGTAAATCGTTATGTGCTGCTGGTAATTTTGCAAGCAGGGTATAATAGGGTATAATTGACGCAGTTTTGCATTAAATCTTTGGAAGTTTTTGTAGCAGTGTTTTTAAGCTCCCGTCGAGAAAGCTTTTTGTCTCAAGGAGATGCAAATAATACTGTTTGACGAACGTTTCAATTAAATTGCATTTTTCTGGCGTTATAAATTAATTATTGAACCAATAGTAAGACACGACAAAGCTCACTGTAATTTACCATCTTTCAAAATTCCTATCAATCTGTTTGCTTTTCAATTCCCTGAGGATGAATACTTGTGGAAACTTTACATGAAATGTGAAGCATTTAGGGGTTTTTGAACTGCTTTTCACGGAATTCATTTGTAACAACGTGTTATAAACAGACAACTGTACAAATTTACTGATATAAGTTGTGGAAACAGCAAAAAATTCTTGATAAAAAGATGGAATTGATTGGGAATTATCTTAAAGAACATGCACCAGGGCAAACTCGCTAATTCTAAAACGACCTATAGCAGCAGTCGGCGAAGGTTCAAAGGCAAATTGCTACAATACGCGGCGAATTAATAAAATTAATTTTTTAATTAAAAACGAAAGCCCTCGTGCTTTGACCTTAGCATTTTCGGGGCCATAAATAAATAGAATTTCAGAGCGGTCATGAAATAAACTGCTGTCAAGGTTTAGCAGGAAAATTGGTCGGTTTATTTTGCAACATTTTAGATTTTATATGCTTCACTGGAATCACTGATAAGATTTTATTATAATAAATAATTTATTATCTCAAACGTATAGATCAAATCTGAATTTTTTAATTTTGATATTTTTGTGATGCAGCCGGCCGTTCTAGAGCTTTCGAAACAACGGACACCGCGCGCATTAAAAAGAATTATTAATACGTGATAAAATTGAAATCATATAATTGCCAGTTGATTTAAGCTATGTTTCCTTCACGTAGACTTAGACGTCGTGGGCAAAAATTGACATTATACTTTATAATCTATTCAACGACACTGATTGTCGACGGTAGAGGGCAATATACATACTTTTTGCCGAATTGGTTCACTGCATCGCCACATTTGGACTTAACTTCTTTAAAAATGTTTCAGTTTAGCCATATTTTATCTAAAAATAGTTTGACTTACAACACAGCTGCTACAGTGTGCTTTTGAATTAGTAGCAAAATTGAATCAGAGAACAGCAAAGAACGAAACAGTGCGTTTACACAATTCAATGCACGCTATAGCAAACTGCAGTTTGCAACAAGTCCATTATAGCCAAATGAATCAAATGTACCACAGTCCATCTGGGCCGATTGCACGAAGCCCGTTTACCTTAAAACGGTGTATAAGGTCAAAATACAAATCATATTTACACAGTCCTTGTTCAACCCAACTGAAAGTTTTTGAACTGCATGATAACAATATTTATGTATTTAACTACTGGTTTCAGACATGAGGTTGGATTTGAAAGACTGAAAACATATGAGAAATGTTTTGAAATTCTGGTTCCTTTATCGTTTAAGCTAAACGGGCTTCGTACCACCGGGCCCTGTGCGATACACTATCATTCATCGACTATGCAGTTAAAGGAAAGTATTCCGGTCACCTTGATAAGCAGAACTTTTAGTCCACATTGAACTGCATGATTGGCGTTTATATTAAATTAATTTTGACTGCTTTTCAATATTCTGTCAAAGTTTCTTGATTGTGTTGAACCCGCTAAAACTGCGCTCAAGCTGCAATGCAATGGATAGGCGAGTAAGCGTGAAAATCGTGACAACCACTAGCTATCATGCAAATCATGTTGTGTTCAACGGCTTTACACTATATTCCAAAAAATGAGAACTGCGGTCATAACAAGATTAAAAGTCTTGTTCTCGACTACAAACTTCTATTGGCAATTCAATATTCTAAAGTATTTTGATCAATACATTTAAAAAGTCAATGAAGACTATGAAAAACAAAAATTCAGTCTCGTTCCTGAGCATAATGACATCACACTTGAAGAAAAATACAAAAAACTCGTTAAAAATATTTACAAAGCCTTTAAAGTTTAATAAAGAGAAAAACTGAGTATAAAAATAAAGCCAATGTTGCACGTTGAACATACCAAGTAGAAGTATATCAATGCAGACTAATGCACTAACCCCACTTCAAAGATACTGCAAAAGCTTTATGTATGCCTTAATTGCTCGAGTAAGCACCGCCGCGGTGCCCATTATTTTTCATGTCCCACCTGCGGTGCTAATTTGAAGGCAGTGTTTATTTGAGGGCTGTGGAGCTTAATCCGAGCTCCTTAAAAGATTATACTGAAAATAAACTTAATTCCTCTGTATTCTTCTAAACACTCAAGTCGTATATACGACATAGGTTTACCCAAATGTCCTTAGATAAACAGATAAATGTTTTCACTGATAAAGTCACTTGGCAGCATGAGCTGAATTACGTAACTACAATGTTTTTCTAAAGTATACAGTATTGTATATGTTTATTTTCACAACAATCAGTTATTACTTTCCTAACTAGCTATTACTTCCTGAAACAATGTCGTCTGCACATAATTTCAGTCGTTAAATCAAAGCAAAGCACTAAGGAGCAATACATTTCAGCTCTAAGATTTGATAAAAACCTTTTCCAGTCCATTTCATCAAAGTTTATTCAGTTTCGATGGTTAATTAAAAAATTTATCTCATTCTAGGATTTAATCAATATTTTTCCCAATCCTAAGATGAGCTATATTGGCCGGTCGTTCAAGCTTTGCTACAACTGAATTTAGATCTAAAATTTGGTTCTATACATTTATCGACACAATCTCATTTCCTGTTGGACTTCTTTTTTGGAAAAGAAAATTTGAAAGCACTCGCAAGACTCCTATTACTATTTATTGCATTATGTATTCGTTTTCCCACAGAAAGTGGATTGAAAACAAGATCGCGTAACCAAATTTCGTGGGGCCAACTGCTGACCTTGCTTGGTTGCCCATGTTTTCTCCCTGTATCTGCTTCAAAATCTTCTTTTTTGAAAAGCTTAAACATTCAATTGCTTTAGGTACGCACAGGTAGGCTGATACATGGAGGGTTTTTTCGAAACTTTAGCATGCACATCGACTTCTCGCAAGGAACCTAACTTGGGCACGAGTGGCACGAGGTAGAATTATATATGCTAATGATTTTAATTATCGTGTCCTACATTCAACACTAATCGGAAGAAATCCTCTTTAAGGCCCATTTACCCGGGCGATATTTGTTACAACTTTTTTCCTGTTGAGCGATGTGAAAAAGTGGATAACTTGTTAACATATTTGGCCTGACAATTTTGCCAATGTACTCGCCAGTCAACCTACTCGATCACATACGCTAAGAGGAAAATATCGCAGCAAGGATAGCCCGAGTATACGGGCCTCTGTACACAGTACAGCCTATAAGTTCATTCGAACGAAATGCAACGAACTAAAAAAAATTGACGGCATCAGAGTGCTTGATAAACTTAGCTAAAAATAATAATAAAGCTTTCTACACTTTAGCTGAAATGAAGCTGGCAAAATGATACGTAGGATTGGTGCTAGTTGCCATAAGTTTAAAATAAATGTATTTTGGTTTAGCTATGCACGAAGTGTTCCGCCTAAATATTTTTAAAATGAAGTTATATTGATTAAACTCTTGAAATGCGGCTTTAACGTGACTATATATTCCTGCTCTAGATCGTTTCATGTAAATTATCTTTACAATAATCGTAGATGCTGACTTTTTTCGACAAGTGTATATTAATTTTCATAAAATGTGCATGAAAATAAAAGTTGCTGATTATTTTTGAACTTAGGTTCCAAGAGCTACCATATAGTTACTTAATATGGCGACTGAGGCTCTAATGCGTTTTAGTTGATTCCATGTCATAAATTGAATTCATATTATACTTAAGACCTACATCCCAATTTTCATTCAATTATTTTTTGAATCAGAGACGATTTCAGACAATAAAGTGTGACTTGCAGAAGATAATTTCAATTTATGAAATGAGGCTGATGTATGCAATTACAGGGGGATGCCGAAAAGAGTGGTCGTGGTTTAATTGATAATTCATAGAAGCTAATTGTTGATACATTCGAGTGGAGGGGAGGGTGGGACATGCTTACACAGATTACAAAGAACTTATGTCCGCCACAGGCTCGAAAAGTATAAGAGCGTTGCTATTGCGCATGGCTTACAGTGCAAACTTTAGCAAGTGCAGTAAAGACAGGCATTCACTCCCCCCGAATCGAAATTTCCAGATGGCGACTCGTTTATTGAGGTTACGGTAGTAACCAGTTTAACAGGTTAGAAACCAGCGCCCGGCCTGGGTTCAACCTCCCTGCAGGGCTAAGAGAAACCAGATACTATGCACGCCCAGTCGAGACCTAGGTAGGCGAAGGACAAGAGGAGGCGGACAGGCTAGGACCCATTAGCAAAGTACCTAGCAAACGAGTAACTTCACGGAGTGAGTCTGGGAAAGGAATTTTTTCTCTTTTTTTTGTTTTTCCACTGAACTGTGTTCTGTGTGATAAGGTGCAGACGCTCGGTGATCAGGTCTTTGCTCGATATGCGTAGGGGCGTAGACCTGGATCCAAGTAACCTGAATTCGTATACCAATCCTGCGTCCCGTGTCTGCACCTAATCATCCACGCGGGTAAGTATGGTGACGACACATGTTAATAAGTAAAATGACTACACCTTGGTTTCAAATAAGGCGGGAAATGGCTTAGAAATTACCTGCAAATCGTAGTTTCAAAGACGCACTTTCACACAGTTTCAACTACATGAACGTCTAGTGAAGAAAGAAGAAGCGCTTTGGGACTCAGTGGCGTAGCCAACCCAATATTCCTGTGGTGGCAATGTAAAATTCAAATTATTGCCATCATTCATTTTTTTTAGAAAGTAATTGTTTTCACAGGCTATGAGCACGAAAAAAATTACATTGCCACCCAAGGGATATCGGACTGGCTACCCTGTTGACGCCATCTTGACAGTTGCAATCGGAGGGAGGCGGTGAATGTCTCTGTTTCATGCTCTTGCCAAATTATGCACAGTAACTAAGCTTTTCTTGATTGTGCTAGAAAAATTAGCATAATATTCTA
>JAODVQ020454002.1:0-10511 GCA_025400075.2 Phenganax stokvisi
GTATAGTGTCGATGTGTTTCGGCTCAAAGAGTTTTCAAACACTTCTGAAAATTAAGTCAGTACGACAGTTCCTAAAATTAAATACTTCAAAATTCAAAGTGACAAGTCAGCGATGAGGCAATATTGCAAAGCTTTTCCTTATGCGTGTTCATCAGCGCTTGCCTGTAGAAACTTTGCACTATCCTTGGATCCCTAGTTGTTATTTGTTGAGGTTTTTATTTGTCTTGCTAAGGTTGTTGTTGTTGTTGTTGTTGTCGTTGTTGTTTTTCATGTTCTTTCTTATATGATCGAAGTCGTTCTTGTTTTGTTTTCTTCTACGTGCTAACGTTGCTCTTGTTCGTGTTGTTTATGCTGCTTTTGTTTTTATTGTTGACGTTTTCGTTTTGTTCCCTCTTTCTTGTTGTGTTTGCCGTTAAGTTAGTCTTGTTGTTATCATAAATTTTGTTGTTGTTCCTGTTGTTTTTGTTATTCACAGGAATATTCCTATGCAATATTCTTTTATAAACTGGATATACATTTTAAATATGCAAATTACACATCTTCACAAGACTCCTTTGTAATTTTTTTTTAAAGTTGGACTTTTCAAATTGCCCGAGACAAGTTTAGGACGAGTATCTAACTCGTTTTAAAAGTTTTTTTACGTTTGAAATGCAGTTTCTGTGGCAGTTAAAGGCTCTTTATGCTGCCTGTAAAAAAAATTGCGGAGCTGCAACCTCCTGCTTCCTGCATCATCAGTTCGAACATGTGTTAAAAATTTCTGAAATGTTTAAAAATGCATTTTAAAAAGTATTAGGAAAGGTTTCATTGCCTTTGAACGATTCCTTTTACTTTTGGTTGCGTTGTCACGCTTTTCTTTGTTCGTTTTAGGCATAGGTTCCACCCATCCCACTGCAGTGTCATTACTTAAAACCTTGGTGTACCGGAGTTATTATTCTCAGATTGTAGCTTGAAAATAAAATTGGGGACTAGAAATGGTTTCGGGCATGTAGTAAAGACGAGCATGAAAGTTGATGTATATCATAGTTTAAAATAAAGATATCTTTTAAAATACAAGTAGTTTCTAAGAACTATGAGAAAGGCTTTGTGGACTGCTAAGCTTTTGCTTATCGTGTTATCGTTTTGATGTTCGTTGGGCTGGTCTTCTTGGTGGTTACTAGATGCGACTGTACCGTGAATAAAAAAGCTTCCTTGCACCAGTTACAACCAACGCGGTTTGTTGTAAGCCGCATTTTTTCATAAATTAATGAAAATAAAATTGGTAATCAAGATACCATCCATCCTGTTCCCGTAACCATAAGATTAGTCTGATGATATAAAACATTGGCCATCACTGAGGTACGTCCAAAGTGTATATCATGTGTTATAATTTTCAAACATGCCAAATTTTCTCCTGGTAATGGACGGAATGGTATTTTGGAAGAGAGTCGTGGAATTCATCGCCTGCATATTCGATAGCTGTCCGGATAACGGTGATATATATCAGGAGAAGATGATTTGGTTCTTGCTTTGCTCGTTTCAGTTGTCTTGAGAAGCATAAATGGGACGAGATTTTTTACATAGACTCTTGATATGTGCGTTCCATGTGCAATTGCTGGAGACTGAGATATTCCTTTTTGTGGGTAGCCGCTGGGCAGAGCCGCCGCTGCTACTAATGTTACAGCTGAAAGTCTCCGTTCAGATGTCCGTTATCAGAAAAACGTCTGTCCGGTATCAGTCGGTGAGGCTGAGTTGTGAACGAAGGTGTAGACCCTCTCTCCTAATCAGAAGCCTTGTACGTTTATAAAGGTTTACATTTATGGTAAATGTAAAATGAGCTAGAAATGCGCTACATGATAACACGTAAAGAAAGCCGCCGCTGAAATTGGAAACGCAGGCGGAAGTGGGGAGTTATAGAGCCTCAGCAGAGGAGAGGGGTAAGCGACCTGTTAATTCGGTAGATCGTCGCCAATATAAAAGAATTGCCATTATCGCAGCTTTTGTAGTGTGAACGACTGCATAGATTCCTGTCTAATCGGTAAATGTACATGATCGGAATTTTTGAGACGGCAGTGAAACCCGGAGAAGGAATTTGCGTCTTCACGTGTTTTATCAATTTGCGAGTACAACTTGATGCATTAAACACCAATCATTCTTAGGGCGACAATATAAAGTTAGAAACATAGATATGCGTCGATATCATAATCGAATGCAGAGTATTAAACTCATCTTTCAGGAAGTTTGACAATTTATTACAACTACATTTGATGCAGATATTTTCAATGTACCATACAAACAAGCTGGGTACCTTTACTAGCTCCGTTTTGGCAAGACAGGTGTTGAAATTATATAGCGTTAGAAATAATAGAAAAACCAGCATGATATTTCATCGCATATAGCATGTGGTTAGGCGGCTAGCTCGACTCCTGTATTACCTGCTTAGGCTGATTAATTACTGAATGATCACTTTGCAATGACTATTCTGGAAATACGTGAGCACTAATCACAATTTAAGACAAGTGCTGCTTTGCATGATGTTCAAAAGATGTTATATAGTCTTCTACCAAACCGTGTAGCGTACCTATTTTTTAAAGACGATCTCATTCATGTTTTGAATTCTCTGCCTTAATCTTCTGAACACTCAAACCCTACCAAGAATACTCAAACCCTTAACCGGATGAAGTTTTTCCTATTCGCAACGAAATAGCAAGCGAAATTTCTTGTAGCCTGCGTCGCGTCTCAAAGTTGCGTACATGTGGCAGTTACGACATATATTACCTTCGCCAGGAATGTATTTTATTCTCAAAAGTTTGCGTTGTTACTTTGAACTTTTGTCTTGCAGTGTGGAGCAGTGCAGAACGTTCTTGTTCAACAGTATCTTCAAATTTTTTCATATATTTTTTTATATACGGGGTCAGTGCAATGACTAGAAAACTCCAATGATAGCTTACTCATTATTGAATTGTGTGTATTTGATTACTCTATTGTTTATCTGTGTTTATTTGATTACTGTATTTGATTACTGTATTGTTTATCTGTTAAGTTATCTTTTTCGATATGCACCTGACACTGTACTTTTGTGTTTTCGTAATTCAAGTTCGCTATGCACTGTCAATGCTGCTTTCACTGCTGACGTTTTGAAAGTTCAAAAAGACCATTTAAATTGCCATGCAGCAGGAAAGATATTTTTAGTTGTTTTTCAAATCCAAAAGTATGTACACAAAACAATATTACTTTTTTACCAATTTTTTTAAAAAACTGGGTTTCAAGGCCAAGCTTACACGCGTAAATTTTTCTTGCAACTATCGTCACAGAGGCAGATGCTTTCAGTGTTACAGTAATGTATGGAGTTTAGTCCTATGTCGGCATTTTTTAGCGTATTTGTTAAAGGTTTGGCCTGATGTTGCGTCGGAAGAAAATGTAACACAGACTGTTTCACTCTGACTCCTGTTTTGATGACATCCGTATATGGCAAAATAGCGATGCAATTAAGTTGCAGCAAAAATTGCGTTATCTCACATGATCTTTGTATTTTAATTTTTTGGTCGGAAAGAACGCTGTAGCGTCTTTATAGTTCTAGCACTTTTGAAATGAATAAACTATTATTATTATTGAAGGAAACAATGAATATATAATGTGAACAATTACGTTGACAATATATTTTTTTTAAAGGGAAGCCCGGGTACACGCAGTTATGCGTCTAGTAATTGTAGATAAAAACTGCGTGTTAAGTTGAAAGGGGAATTTGTATTTAGAAATAAATTGAATTCGATATTTGAACTGCGCGTAAAAAAAAGAGGAAAAGTCGCATGTACAAGCATAGTTTTTGCTCACATTTTGCTGAAAATTGTCAAGGAAAATAAAAACAAGAAACTTTTTACATCAATGGCTCTTGTTATCCAAGGAGCGGTCAAATACGGATTTCCTGCAAAGGTATTGTTTTATAAAGCTCATATTGTTTATTCAAACGAAAGATTTTAACAGTGATCAGAGGTTGTAACTTAGTTTTCACAGTTTTATCTACACGATGCTTTTCAGTAAAAGTGTATGGAATCAACTAAAACCTTTTCAAAGCTATAGAAAGTAAAGGTGACAATTATTTTTTGTTTGGAACTGGTTGAAGAGGCGTTTTTCATTTCTTTTGACCTGAGAAAAATTTAACGAATTAATTGCTTTTTGCTTCCACTCTCTCTGGTTTATCAAGCCAACTCACTGCGCAGTTTTTTTAACATCCTAATTTGCAATTGCCGTGCCCCTTCCAAACTTAGGCACCGCTTTATATTTTGCATGTAAGTTGATTTGTCTGTTCGTTGGTTCGTTGGTTCGTCAGTACGGATCGAATCATAAACATCAATTAGCCTGCTGGCAGGCTGTCTTGCGGGCGGCAGCCCGCAGGTTTAAGCATCATGAGTGGCGTTTGCTGTACTTGTTTGATATATTTTTCGGTGATTTGCTGAACAATTTCATGAAGTTGAAGGAGCTGAAGTTAGTATATGACGAACCTAGCTAGACTTTAGTTACTGCATGATAGGCAGCCAAGGTAGACGTCTTAAAATGCGGTGTGACTTAAAGTCTTATATGCAAGAAATATTTTTATCTTGTTCCATAAAATTTCTGTGGTTGATTTACTTCATTGCCTAAATTAGGTGATGACTCAGTATGTGGAAGTAAACTACAAAATAACTCGTTTACAAATCGCGGTTAAAACTCCTGTTCATTTATTTCGGGCGTTGTTCTTTATTAATAAACTCTTCAATTTTTACTGTAAATTTTTTTCGGCTTTGATGCAAAAATTCGTACTGTAGGTGGAAAATATATATCAAATGCCGATACTCTGTGACCTATTCGCCAATGCATGTTGTGGCAAGTTGTTCAAAACACGAGCGAGTCGAGCAGAAGCGGGCCTATATAAAGGCAAATGCCAAATCCCAAAAGGGCACCGCATTATAGTACTGTGTCTGGTTATAATGGTATTCTTACATGGACGTATTGAGTAAATGAATGCTATTGCAAACTGTGAAAGCAGGGATATAAAACGGTGGGTTAAATTTAAACCTAGGTTAACTGCTAACCCACCTTTGAACAACCAGCCCCAGAATAGCAAATTCGTGGTATTTCTTGCTATCCAGCAAGGTATTTCTAGCTACCCACCATACTTATTTAAGCATTATGCAGCAACGTCATAAAAGCACACATCGAACGACATGCAGCTATAGAGAGATAAGAAAAAGCTGTTGCTCACCAAACAAAGCGATACGCTACGTTACGCTACCATACGGGCGAAGTGGAAAACCGGCTTTATTCCCATCAACAACTTTTACTGTGGTTTGATCACCTCAAAACAATACTAAAACTAATTTAAGTCTAATATTATTGCTTAACTATTCCAGCAGTTCTTCTTAGCACAATAGAAACCATTCACCATGGTCAAAACGACATTTCATGCAATTGTTTTATACTCGAGTCTCAATAACCTGACGGACTTAACAAATACTTTTTTCACTATTTATAAGAACAATATAGTTATGTTCATTGCTTTTGTATTACACGATAACATGAAGTTTTGTAAAATGTTTTTAGCTCGAGAAGACCCTAATAGCGCACCATTAGAAATGCCAAGCAGATTCTATTTCACTGGCGGTTGTAATGATCTAGAAGTTCAAGAAGACTTGAAAGACAGGTTCATCGACATAATCAACGATCCGGTGAATTTCCTTCTCTCGTTTTGTCTTGACCATCAACACTGTAAATCATAAAATCGCAGAGAATCCTGTGGCACCACAGATGCCATAAGGAGAAAAAGGAGACGTCGAAATACGTCAGTGGAGGTAAAAATTTAGATGTCTTGTTTTTGTTAATTGTTGCGGTCCGTGGTTGTCTTGCTACGGTTATTGTTTTTGTTGTTCTTAGGCTTGTTTTTCATATTGTTTTTTTTTTTTTGGTTGTAGTCGTTAATGTTTTGTTATCTTCTACGTGCATGCTAACGTAGCTCTTGTTCGGTGTCGTTTGTGTTCCTTTTGTTTTTTTTGTTGACGTTTCCGCTGTGTTCCATCTTTCTTGTTGTGTTTACCGTTAAGTTGGTCTTGTTGCTCTTATCATTAATTTTGTTGCTGTTCCTGTTGTTTTTGTTGTTTACAGGAATATTCTTATGCAATATTCTTTTTCATTGGATATACATTTTAAATCTATTGTACTAATTACACATCATCACAAGACTTCACTCCTTTCAAATTTTTAAAAATTTGGACTTTCCAATTTGCCCGAAACACATTCATGACGGGTATCTACTTCCTTTGGAAGGCTTTTACGTTTGAAACTCAATTTTTTGTGCCAGTTCATGGCTATTTACGCTGCCTGTAATAAAATATTGTGGGGCTTTAGCCTCCTCCTTTTTTCATCCACAAGTAGAAACATCTCTTTAAAAAATACTAAAATGTTTTAAAATGCATTTTATAAAGTAATATTCTCGTTTTGGAATAGTTTCACTTGACCTGAACCAATTCTTTTACTTTTATATTTGTCGTCACACTTTTTTTTGTTCGTTTTAGGCATAGGTTCCATCCATCCCACTGCAGTGTCGTTACTTGAAACCTTGGTTGCTACGGAGTTATTCTCAGATTGTAGTTTCAAAATGAAATTAGGGCTAGAAATGGATTCGGGCATGTAGTAAGGACAAGCATGAAAGTTGATGTATATCATAGTAGAAAATAAAAATTTCCTTCAAAATGCAAGTAGTTTCTAAGAACTACGGGAAAGGCTTTATGGAATGCTGAGCTTTAAATTATCTTATTGTGGTATCGTTTTCACGGTTTTTGTTCGTTGTACTCGTTGTGTTCGTGGTACGATAGCGCCAAGTCTTGTGTCTGTCTCTATAGCAACTTAAACTCCCTACAAAATATCCCTATTGTTGAGAAATAAGCAGCGGTTCATTCCTAATTCATGAAGTGAAAAGACGTTGCTTAGACTTTATTTTGGAAGCTGTAGACCAAGTTGAAAAGCGTCTACCAGCCACACGCAATTTATTGAAAGGTCTAAGCGCCCTTCATCCAACTAAAGTGTTGAAAGTAGCAACAAGAGTCGCTGTTGATCAGCTGCCACTTCCCCATCTACAACTTGAAAAAGTCAACGAGAACGAAGAGCAATACAGGAAACTTGTACACCGCGACTGGAAAAAAGATTCAAGCTTTGATGGCACCATACCAGATACAGCGGTTGCATTTTGGTCCCGTGTTGCCCAGATTCAAACTTCACTTGGGGACAAACCATTTGAGCAATTAGCAACATACTCCTTGAATTGCATCACTCTTCCCGTAAGTATGCTGTAGTGGAGAGGACATTTTCATTGCTAGCAGCAATCAAGACCAAGCAACGCAACAGGATGAAATTAGAGTTGCTGAATGCAATAATTCGTATTCGTTCGAAGCTTCAGTTTGGAGAAAATTGCTGCGTGGACTTCAAGACGACAAGGCAAATGCTGGAGCTGTTTACAGCTAAACAGTTGTATGATCCCTGAGAGGAAAACCGTTGACTCGCTTTCTGGAGCATTTGATAGGGACATGCAGATTAACACTAGAAGAGATGTTTAGTAAGATTTGTATCATAGCTAAAAGACATTTTAATTACATTGCTGTTGTGTACAAAAGTACAAGTATAGTGTATCGATTATAGTGTCGATATTCCAACATTGATTCATGCGGGTAATAGGCGCGTTATTAGCAGCTAACCTCATTTTGTATCCTCTTTGCAAAACTGTTGATTCGGGATTCGGCCTCTTCGTTCATTTTTGCCTAGACTGCGGGGGGGGGAAGTCCTTCGTCACTGGTAAGAGTTCAATTTAACCTCATTTTGGAATTTTAAGCCCCGTCTACACGAGCAAATAAAATGTGACAATTTCTGCGTGACCATTTTTATTTGCTCGTGTAGACGAGCAAAATTTAGCAATTTTTTTGTGGCATATGCATTTGCCGAAAAGCTATGTGACAAAGAAAAATTGTCACAAATTATTTGCTCGTGTAGACGAGGCTTTTGCAATTTTGGTAGTTTGGCTTCTTTTTGTCCAATCTGGCCTCCTTTCATACGGCTTTTGGCTCCCAGCATGCCCTTGGAGTCTGGCCACCCTGGAATAATTAAAAGTAATGCATATTTACAGATAAATATGGCGGATAGAAGGAGTGACTCTTTGTGGCACAAAGTGAACGCAAATGTTGTGCACAGTAAGTTCAATGTGCACACAAACTATCTATAAAGCAATCACAATAGACGTAGACTACAAGATTTTCAGGTTTTTGGGTTTAGTCGGTCGACGAACTTTATGAGAGATCAATATATAAGTCGACGTATACGAGGGGAACTTTTCATTGGGAAACATGCTATATCATCTGAGCTATCTGGTAATTACATTCCAAAGAACGATTTTTGCGAAACTCACCATGTATTCAGACATGACTGTGAATTGTCTCAACCTAGTCGAATAACTATACGAGTTTTCATGTGTCAAAGAGAGTAGAGAGGTTAGACGATTTGTTTACGTACGTTTTGTTTTGTTCGATGTGTAATCATGTTAAATGTTATACACGCTTAGGGTGTACTGTTATGTAAGTATTAGAAAGTATGAAAATAGAACACAGTTTTTGTTTAATTGTTTTGAACAAACTTCTCAAAGTCGACCATTATGTACTTGTAACAAAGTCATGAGTTCTTGCAATAGTGAGACTCATGTAGAAAATTAT
This sequence comes from Phenganax stokvisi, assembly GCA_025400075.2. Classification (NCBI taxonomy): domain Eukaryota; kingdom Metazoa; phylum Cnidaria; class Anthozoa; order Malacalcyonacea; family Clavulariidae; genus Phenganax; species Phenganax stokvisi. The sequence continues at coordinate 8,706 of JAODVQ020454002.1, forward strand.
TACAAATATAAATAAGCAGACACAGAAAGAAATCCTGGGTTTCCAGTATATAATGAGCTGCTTTTCGAGCAGAATGCAAGACAGCAATGTATTGAAATGAGTTTTTGCTCTTTGATTTACAGTAATACAAATGGTGCATAGTAGCTCTGCAAATGACCTTTTACAAATAATGAATACTGGAAACAAATTGTACTAAAGTTTATCACAACTGGTTAGACAGGCATGTTTAATGCACTCAGAATTACCACCAATAATGAATGTGTTTGTTGTTGATGATCAGTTAGAGTGCAGTGAAAGGTACTCTGGTGTACACATAGTTCAGGAAGAAATTTCAATAGAAGAATATCATTACTGCATCTCTCTCTGAAAAGAGCCTTTGAGTCTCTCATACTTTATAACTACACTAATTTCATATTCACAGTAGGAGTGTCACCATCTATTGCACTGGTGTCGTGTTGAAAATATTTGATTCCCATGCTAGAGATTTATGCGGTATAATCATTCTGAAGGTACATGTTTTGAAGTATCATCTCTTCCTCTTTTAATACATTATTTCCAGAGTATTTGAGTTAAAAGGTGTACAGGTTGAGAGAGTTCAAAATAGGATGCCTCATGACAGTATAAATGGAACAACAACATTCAATCAAAGTTTTGCTATTGCTGTTCTTACTCTATCATAAAACCATGTAATTACTGGAATGCCAACACATTACATGCTGTTATGAACAATGGCAAAAAAATGTGTGGTAAGTTGAGTTGTGAAACATTGCGATATAGTATCATCTGTTGATTTACCAAGAAGCATGGATGCATGTATGTGGACTTGAAATAAATTTAAATATGGTATTTGAGAGTGAAGACTATTAGCCGATTCACCTCAAAGCAAGTCAAGTATTGAAACTAGCATAATCAGGGTTTGTGCAGGTTTAAGCTGTTCAAAATTAAGGACTTTTCAAGGACAGATTTCCAAATTTTCAAGGTTATTTCCGAACGCAAGGTTCATGAAGAACGAGCATGCGATGCACCACTTGCATGGATAGCGGAAAAATATCTGATTGATTTCATGTCATCAATTATATTGTGGACATTGAAACCAAAATGGCGGCAGTATCAATTGGAATATTTTCAACATTACTTGTTCAAATTAGACCACCTTCGAAGTTGGGACATTACCGGAATTTTTATTTACTACATTTGCATAGTTTTGCGTTATTTTCAAGCACTCTTCAAGCACTGGCACAGACTTTAAGCTTTTTAAAGACTTTTCAAGTGCCCTTGAAACGTATTTTTCAATTTAAGCACTTTTTAAGGATTTCAAGCACCTGCACAAACCCTGATAATAAATAATAGTGAATGCACAGGATTCTTGGTATAATTTTTTTCTTTTTTTTGTATCAGTTGCATCTTTAAAATGGCTATAAAATCTCAAAATATGTGTATTCTCTCTTGTTTTATAATGAAGGAGATGACCCTTCTATTCTATATACTAAAAGTATAAATGGAACAGCTTTTCTTCTCAATGCTAATAGGAATATACTTTTGGTATCATACATACAGGGGTATAACATTAATAAAATAATGCCTTTCAGATTGAAATTATTGAAAATTATAAGCGATTTGATTGTTTTAAATTGCTTTGAGTTATAATACGTCTAAGCATACCTTTTATATGAAAGTGATCAGTTATGACTTCATTTTAATGCATGCTGTTAACTGTACAGCATATATCATTCAGCTGATCGTAGCTACGTACAGGGACGCCGGACAAGCGGTAGGGCAAGGGGGGGGCGATGCTATCGTAAGGGC
>JAODVQ020454107.1:0-10509 GCA_025400075.2 Phenganax stokvisi
TGCCACTAACAACCTATAAGAAATGAAATAATACACTCCGAGGCTAAGTATAAACGTTTACTTACTATAACAGAACTCTCGGTATTGTCTGTACTGATCGAAATAGCTGCACTGTGACCACTTCCACTATAACAACTTGATTCACTGGCCATCTCTTCCATAGCAAACTCAGTTGACCTTTGCACTTTTAACACGTGACTTAGCTCCTCCCAATGCCTCCTACACGCACGCGCGCATTTGTTCAATAAAAGCTGAAATACGCAGTAGCTAGGCAAAGTCACTCACCACTTCATCAACTTTTTTCCATGCGTTTTCTCGTGCTCTCTGATCCATGTAACTTTTGCAATCCACTTGCCAAAGACAAGGCAGGAATCTCACTGCATCTACCAGCTTTTGTCGTCCATTTCAACTCACGTGGGAATCATGGGAAATAATTTGATTAGCTAAGTCTGTGATTTGGGTGCGCGTTGAGGCGCCCAAATAGAAATTATTTCTATTCAAGCGTTGGCTTCTAAGGCATCCTTGATACACTTTAGTGAGAGAGGTGACTGAGTGTCGACAGAGCTCTGAGAGAGAATAGTTGCAGTAAAGTTAGTTCCATAATAACTTTCTATGAATTTGCATTGTTGAATAAGCAGTGGTTCAATGTTCCTTTCCTAAAAGGACTTGTAAATGCAAACGTAATTGGAGAGGTTCTTTGTGTGTAGGGTGCGCCACAGGAATGCTAGTTTCTGTGGAAGTATTCGAAGTCAAATAGTAAGATCCAGATCAGCCTGGAATTTTTCAAGCTTTCTAGCATAATTTCAGTGAGATGCGAGTTTTCTGATCCATATAAACAGACTGGGAGCACACAGACTGAATATATTTCCAGTGATTTTAGTGGATTTTGTTTACCATAGGCAATACAATTGGCTTGTTGTGTGAAGAATGCACGTCTAGCTTTTGATAAATTGTTAGTTATACTCACACTTAGAGAAAGATCATAAGTCCACGCACACCAAGGATGGTAGCACAAGAGGAAGCGTGGAGAGTAGAGCCCTCAGTTGTAGAGTCAATTGTAGAGATGAGGAGTGTGATAGAAACTCCAGTTTATCCATATTTAGGTATAGGCCATTCTTCTGCTGGAATTTCTTCACGATGGATGCCTGTTCCTCCAGAAAAGGAGCATTAGTGTTAATGCTCCTTAGGTCGTCTGCTTTACCCAAAGATCCCAGATAGATGGCACCAATACTTACTCCTATACCTGAGGATTCTAACTCATCAGGAGGGAGTCAATAAACTTTGTGGAGTATCTTTTTATTTGTGATAATGGGACCATTCATAAGAAGCCTCTGACCATGTGCTTCATGCTTCATCTTGTGCTACCTGCCATAAAACGACCAGAGGATTTATCCCTGAAATTTCTCTCCCTATATTCACTCCTACTGCGGTCTCTCCTGGCTCGTAGAATCTGTAAATGCTTCTGTATTTTCTGCCTGTATTTTCCATATGGTCAAGGAGTTCACCAACTGGTGGTCTCCCTGCTTGTTTCCAGGTCCTCCAGGCAGCTTTACAAATAAGGCAAAGATCCTTAAGGTGGTCATCATTGAAGTAATCTTTTCCTTTCTTTGATGGAGTGATCTTAGGGAGTGAATCTACAACAGAGCACAAGATAGAAGATACAGCATTAATCTCATCTTCGAGCTCATTTATCGAGTTGTTTGAGGTCTCAACCAGGGGCATGACGAAGTTGTGTATGGCTGCTCTATAGTGAGAGATCCCACCTGTTCGACATGCTTTATTCCAATCGACTCTAAGAGGCGGGTTCTCAAAAGGGGTGTTGGGAGCATCAATGGACAAAGTTGACATTTAGGCTAGATGATCAGATACCTTGAGAGGATGTTTGAGACCCTCACATCTAGTAGTAAGCTCTGATGCCAGCTGATTTTTAATGATATAATCAATGGTATGTGAAGTTCAGCCCTGATGATAATAGAGACTGGGACACAACAAACAAAGAGTTTTGATCTATAAACTCCTTGAGGAGAAAACCTCTAGAGTTAGGTGCGCCAGAACCTCTTGGACCAGCCAGATTGCCAAGGTGAGAATTGAAATTACCTGTGATGACAATGGCAATACTATTTGAATCAGCCGCACTTACCAGCTCCTTGAGATCATTCAAACATTGTGTGTATTCATCCTTTTATGATCGGCTGACGGACAATACACATTGATCACAGTTAGAGTTACAGAAGGGTTAGAATTAAGAGGAATGTCAATTGAGCACAGACGATCACTATTTCAATTAAGTCACGAAGTATCTACATTGATCGACTGTTCTCCACATGATACTTACACGACCACAACCTCTCGAGAGAGTAGAGAATTCTGTTAGTCTCGCATCAAATTTACCAATACTGGAGAATTCTGGTAGACATGAGGACAACTTTAAAAGATCATAAGGCCAGAGCCAGCGTTCTTGAAGTAGGATGACATCCATTAATTTTACGAGATGATTGAGGTATCGTTTACACTGGCCAAAACCTCTGCAGTTCCACGAGGCTAGAGAAAGGGACGGCACCCTTGATGAAGTGTGGTTTGGAGTAGAGACAGTAGATATTAATTTATTTATGCTCTTTTACAAACGAACCCTAACTTAAACCCCATCCTTTGTAAGAGGTTTCCATAAGTGTGAGTTTTCAATCTTGATTTTGTAACTGGATTAGCTAGATCTAGTTGCCAAAGGAATAATCTGAAGTGTTGGAATCTCGATGATCCTTTGAATATCAGAAGAGGCCCCATAATTGTGGCAGTGGTTTGTAGCATCTCTGCTAACACCACTAAGTTTGTTTTGTCAATGGTTTACACGGTTTTCTAGGTTTGGGATTCTCTTTTTTAAATTGGTGTCCACTGTACAAAAGTTAAATTTATTGATGCTACAGCTTGTGTCAGAGTTGACAAAAGTTACACAACTAGATGGAATGGATAGAAAAGTACACAACTCACTTGTCTGTTCAGACGGTTTCTCCCCTGCAACATAACCATCCAACCTTATCCTAACCTCCTCACGCCCCACCATCTGCTCTTGTTCAGCTGCTACTATCTGTTCTTCTTCAGATATACCAGCACTCCCTTATGCCACTGTACTTTTGCCCACAATGAATCAGAAGAACAATTTAAGTCGCAGCATGATAGAGTGAGATCAGAAGCCGACATGCTGTACACAGGTAGTCTATTCTCTAGATATTAAGCACTTCTCTTGCCGCTTTTATACAACACGCATTTGACGTTGTGATTAAAAAGTACGCAATCAGAAAGGTACCATATATCTTTAATTAACTTTACAGAGAGAGATAGGAGACTAGTACCTTTACGTGATAAGGGAAGAGCTTTCTTGTCAACTAATTCCGAAACTTGAGCAGCAACGAAGAGACTATTACACACCCTATTTAGAGAGGCATCGTCCATATTCAGTGATTTACAGTCAGTAACTAAAGATGATTTGTCCAGATTTATGCTAAGACTGCGTGCGCGCCGAGGGTTAATTATATTTGTGTTCTCGCTAAGGAGTGGAATCCAATAACTGTAGTTTTAGAAGATAAGATACACCAAAATTACTGCACGGCAGGAAGTTGTGTTACATAACGTTTTGAAGCAGCTGCTTACCTCTAGTACAACCTCCATTCTCTACAACATAGCTGCATCAAACCACAGCTGTCTTCACACAGCATTCATTTCCCAGCCATTCTAGCCATTTGGGAAAGGAAAAAAGGCCTTTTCTATTAATTATATGTGTCAATCTCTCTGTCCAGCATCATGATCCAGCCTCTGAAATCATACGTGATATAAAAGAAAGTGAGTAAACCTGGTGCGATGAAGTTGCAAACATGTGTGATTAAGCGCACGTCTTTGAGCGCACATGGATTGGTGTTTTCCAAGCGCTCAAATATGTCAAAGGAGGTTTCACAAGGCTTTATATTGGTATCATTTTTCTTGCAGAATGCAGGTTATACATTCTATAAGGATGTAGAACATCGTCAGCTCGCGAGAAGCCATATTAACGCAGCTTTTACGGTATAGTAAGCCACCGATGATCGGATGCAATCTATATTCTGACGCATTAATAAATTTCCTGAAAGACGATTAACATGTAGTAGGGGGCCAGGTTAACTCCCAGAAAATTATTCATAAGCGTTGGATATTTACTGTGTGCAAGGCAGAGCCGCAAAATCAGAATTTGGATACAGGTATAGTTGGAAATTGGAGTCTATCACCGGCAAACAATAAAACAAAGAGAGGAGAGCTTAACAAGATAATACTAGCTACGGTCCTAAGTTATACGGTTATAGAGCCATAGAGCGTTTGTCCAGTTTTGTTACGACCCACTTGCGAGAAGGCAGGGTCGCGATCCGTCTGAATTGCGTTATAACGACAGCTCCAAAATATCCCAGATTATTTCAATACCCTAGTTCCTCAAGGCATAACCTAACTACAGCAAGATATATCTTCAATTTTTATTATAATATTAATTTCACATGATTAATAAAATGTGACCTTGTATGATGTAGACATGTTTAGAAATATGATAGCAGTAGGAATGAATCATTTGGAAAAATTCTGAACAGTCGTTTTGAAGAAACTTGCTAAAAGCTATCTTCAACGCAATTCGGACGGTTCGCAATTCCTCCTTTTTGCGAGCGGGTCGCAACGAAACTGGACAAAGGCTATATAACTGTATAGCTTAATGCCGTAGCTAACGTTACTCTGTTAAACTGGCTTTCTCTCTCAGTTTTTTTATGTTTGCCGGCGATAGATTCCCATTTCCGATTATACCTGTATCCGCGCGCACAAGAAATATCAGACACTTATGAACATTTTGTGCATATTATCCTTACCCCCCAATACACAGTAGTAGTGCTAGAGACAAACTCAGTCTTCTAGAGAAGTTATAAACGCGTCCAAATATACATTGCGTCCGATCATCAGTGGCTTACTCTACTAATGATATACATACTTCCTTGAAGGCCAACATTAGAAAAATAAATGCCCAAGATTTATGTCAAGCATGGGCAATATAGGAGGTCGGTCCATGGCACATATGCGCCAATGAAACACTTAAGGATGATGGTTGCTAGATCCTAAAACTCTGTTCATGCTGACCCCCTAGAGAAGGTTTTTTCACTAGATTGGCAAATCACGCTTCCTTCCATGTTTACTCAGAAACTTATAGATATCATAAAATGTTGAAGTTTGAGCAAACTGAACCATACGTTCGTGCCAAACGCAAAAATTTCAGTTTTGCGATATATATATATATATGGTTATATATATATGGTTGAACATGACTGACATGCCGAAAATGCCGATAGCTGTATTTAAATACAGACGGCTGATGCAGTGGGCACCGCACAAATTGTCATCTAGTGAAACATCAGAGGATTAGTTATATTGGTAATCATGAATACAGTGTTGGTGTTCCAGAGTTTTCCGTTTTGATGTAAACACTCTTTCAAAATTTACACGCTACTAAGGTGCTGCTCACTCCTGTGCCCCCAGTGATGTTACGTCGATCTTCCTCTCAAGCAGAAGGCTCTGGCATGTAGAATTCTGATGAATGTTTTAGGCTAAAAGATATTTTAAGAATGCGAAAGAAATATTTCATGATGCACACATAACATAGAACAATAAAATTTTAAAATTATTTTTTCGGTACTGTGCGAGGTAGCTACCCTCTAAAGTTAAAGCCTGGTTTTGTAGATCTTGTTGTAGAAGCTCTTGTCACGCTTTGTTTTGAAGCACAGGCAATATTATCACATGCGGATGCTAAATATCCTTAGTAGAGCTACTGTCTCTTTACGGTTTCATGCAGGCCCATTAGTTAATGAAACCAAAGACGTATGACAATGGGGTGTTGAGCATGGTTGACTAAATAGAGTCAAAAAGCAAAGGTAGGGTAATTTTCATTCCCTGCCTGATGACCTATCTTTTATCGCATTACAATCCTTTATGTCACTGAAATAGCTTGAACCAAAACAAAGGGAAGCTAGTAGATTCTTTCCTAGGCACATTTTGTCAAACTTACTGCTATGGGTTCGGTGAGCGAGGTTTAGCCAATGTAAATACCGCATGCCCATGTGTCAACATTAAAGGAGATTCTAGAGACTCTGGAAGTACTTGCTTTGCATGGAGCTCAAATTATCCATTTGTGGTTACTGTCTTGTACACAAGTTGCAGCAGTGATGTGTTCAGAACATTCCTTGTAAGTACAAAATTAACTAAGTAGGTATTTATACCTGACACACTAGTCTTGAGCTCATACCTAGTACAAAAAGAAAATCTCATTATTATTGAGCAATATATAATAGCTATATTAATTAAAGCACTAAAGGGCAAATGCTCAGCGAAGAGCATATGCTGCTCTCAGACGAGTGATCTTACTAAAACTTCAACCTCACAACAAAATTAAGAATTGCACTGCTCCACTTGGCTTTAATAGAAGTGAGACAAAAATGAGCATTTTAGATCTGCGCATCTTGTGCAGAGTGAGCGTGTCTCATTAACTAGGACTAAAAGACAAAGAACAACAGTGAAAATCGAACTTGAATTGCTCAGTCCAATAACATAGCATGTTACCATTGAGCCACCAGATGCCAGTATGAATGTGTACTGCAAACTTGGACAGCTTAACACAGCCACTCAGGTGTGTCTCTATTGCTCAATATGGCCATTGATAGCTACCAAGTGGGGAATGCAAATTGCTTAAATCTTAAGTTATGCCTGCACCACAGTAGCCTTAAACAACAGACGTGTGCCTGCATCACACTCTCCATGCCAATACTTCTTTAAGTCTACTGTTTTCCAAATTTTATTTAAACAGACACCATACATTAAAATTCCTCCTGAGTGCAATCAAAATTCGTAATTCTCTTAAGCCATTCCTATCTAATATAATTCTAAAGGCACCAAAAGCTCATCTACTACTCTACTACATAACTTCCTTAGCCTACACCTAATAATCTTAATATCCCAATCATTATAAAACACTTACCTAGGGTATCTATCCTAAGATGAAACTAACTTGTAACACCACTTAAGCTTTGCCTTATCCCTGCGATCCTGCTATTGATCTGTCCCCACATCACCACAAACTGTCTCATTACAAGTCTTTGAGGAGTAACCTAAAACCCTCTTTGCACCTCCCAAAAGAACTGACTCTAAAGCAGGTGCTTGTGCTTTATTACACTCCCAAACCTCGCTCAAATACTTCTTAAGACAAGGCCGAACAGCTGATAAAAGCAAGCGCCCTTTTGCAGTCAAATTAATACCTCTACTACTAATCACACTATGTAGTTGGTTAAGCTCCTTCTATCCACCATTTAAGACTTTCTTAACACGTGCATCCCATGACCCCTTATAGGTAATGTTTAAGTGCACCCCTAAGTATGTGTATTTATCAACTTTAGGCAACTCTCTCTCCCCCTTATGTCTAACATCCCTCCTTACTCTCCTTATGAAATACTACCACGGCACTTTCTGTTACATTAGCCTTCAATTTCCTCCAATTACAGTAAATACAAACTATATCTATAAGGCTTTGCAAATCATCCCTTGATTCACTTACACCCACAAAAAAGTCTGCAAATAAAAGTCCGCCCAATATCACTCGACTGCTAAGAGTTATCAAATTACTTTAAAAAATCATATATAAAAACTGAAAACAAAACATAAAACAAACTACATCCCTGGGCTACCCCTTGCTTCACATTCAATGAGGCCGATCTTTCTCATTCTAGTAATACAGCACTACTGGATGACTTATACATCCCTTTAACCACTACCAAGCTCAAATACTGTAACTTATGCCACAAGCTAATTATGCCATATACAGTATCATAAGCTTTTTGAAAGTCTTTAAAGAATTCATATGTCTGCTTTTCTTCCTAAATTCAACCCTGAACTACACTACTCAATGTGTATACTAGGAGAATGTAGAACATCGTTGGTTCGCGAGAAAGCATTAGAATGCGAAGTTTTTACAATACCAATGATATTCATGACTTAAGTAAAGCATGGTACAACGTAGGAGGTTGCACGTATACAAACATATATATATATAAATATTGTGCGCGTTGAACCAATAACTACACTCGCATTAACGTCTATACAATTTCCCTTTGTCCTAATGCCAGCCTGTCCTTCATGCAGTCTCTTCCAATGCTAAAGGGATTTAAAAATTATATTATTAATTACCTTACAAAATACTTTTCGTACCACACTAAACAATGTAATGCCTCTATAGTTACGTATCCCATAGATTTGCAATAACACTCTCCCTCCAACATGGTGGAACATACTCCTCCTGCCACACTACACTTAACGTATGCTTGAAAAGCTCAAACATACCTACCTCTCTATACTTCAACAGCTCTACTACAAACCCATTACTACCTTCGGTCTTATTACTCTATATAGACCAGTCCTACACTTAGCCACCTTCTTACAATCAGCCCCACACAACATACACTCCTTCCTCCCCTTTCTCTTTATATGTTTACCTAACTTTTCATTCAGGCCATGTGTACCTGAACAAAACTTAAACACTAAACGTGTGCCTGCATCACACTCTCCATGCAATTGTTTGAAGTATACCCTGTTTTCAAAATACTTTCACAGCTCAAGCTTGACTCAGGCTGCCCCCATTGCAATCATCCTATACACCATCCTCCTTAATCTCTTCATCCCACCATCTAACTGACCTACAACACACTCTATCATCTTCTCTCCAACTACTTCTCTAACTACTCTATTGACAAAGCTCTCCCACTACACAAGTACGTCACTTACAAACGCTTCCCCCTGATCCACTTCCATTCTCTTCCTAATGATACCTGAAAGGCTCTCTACTTTAGCCCTCAAGGCTGCTCTAAAGGCTGACCTAACTTCAGTATCGCTAAAACGTTTCATCCGCTATATCACCCATCTACATCATAATGGCACTACCATCATTCTCCCATCATTCCTGTCCAGCTACTACAGTACAAGTCAAAAAAGTTCCCGTATGTAACCGTATTACGCATGCAAAGGTCAGAAAAGATCCAACTACCTACACAAAGGCCCTTTCTATTACCCTCTGAGACTACCTTCACCCAAATCTCATGCAGATTTACTTCATCAACATCGTTGCTACTTACAGGTTCATCACTACTATATCTATCACCACTACTAAAGCAAAACTCAAATCTATTTACACAAGCAATGGTTGAGACAAGGACTCTGTCAGGGACTGACTCTACACAACGGCATCCTATCTTTTTTAAACGGGCCGAAATACCACGCACTACATCAGGGGACAATCCCTACCTATCTCTAGGAGTATGAACTCGCCTAATACGGTCTTACTTCCCCTCTAAAGCTCCCTGTTGCAAAGCTTATAAGACCTATATCAGCTAGTTTTGTGCGGATTGTATCTACCTAAAGCGTCCTAGGCATCCCCTTGTAATACATTTGCCCTACAGCGCCTCTTACATCTTACTTTCCAATCCTCCTGTTGCTCAGTAGTTAAGTGGGGACAGTCTTCTACAGAAACATTGCAGGTGGGCATTGACTAGATAGACGCAAACTCTGACAACGAAACTCAGCAAAACAGGTACCAAAAGAAAACTTGGGAGATCCTCTTCCATCTTCGGATCAAAATGTAGAAACAATCAGCGATATAATCGCAAGTAAATGGGTTTTAACACGAGAGCTAAAAATAGGCTAACATGCAGGTTTGTTTACCTTAGCAACCTCATCCATTTAATAGCTATAAAATTTTCTAAAGATCTTGCCCTCCACTGGCACTTAGCTCGGGCAGGGATCAGTAGCTTTCGAGGTTATGTACAAGCGCTGGTAGCGCACCCCTTATTCAACTGCTACTGGTGCTAGTACTTTAGACACAGCATATTTTGTAACTAACATATCCTTCATCCAAACTAGCCTAATTCCTACTTGTAAGTAGGCTAGTTTTATCTAGCACTTTCTAACTAGCTTAACCCATACTCTCTATATCCTAACTAGCCTGGTTTTTATTCTCTATGTTCTAATATACTCTCCACATCCTAACTTGCCTAGCCCTTACCTACTATTTCGTAACCAGCTAAAGATGTATGTTATATGGTAACAAGCCTAGATCTCTAACCTATATAGATTATAGAGTAGGTAATGATCTGTACTTTTACCTATTTTGTTTATCGTTACATAGCCAATTCATCCTGAAGATGGCAACTCTCGATTACTACACTAAAACCCGATGAGAATAGGAGTCACATGAGACTGAATAGAAGCGCTACACGAGAAATAATGCCCCCTCTAGAGAGTGTGCACGATTGTTGTGTATGTCCACAAATGAGTTGAAAAGCACATACCCCCAATATCATCCAATACATATTAATATTTATCAAATATGGCATATAAATCCTATGAGACGATATAGGGGATGTGTGATCTGGATGTGTTATCCCAATACAATCCCTATCTTGTCTCCTCTCCTTT